>PISX010024902.1:0-27032 GCA_004024625.1 Mellivora capensis | reverse complement strand
AAGAAAAAGAAAGTGGAGAGAATTTGCTCAGGCTGGAGACTAGAACAAGCCCAGAGCTAGATTTAGGGTATATTTTGATCCACTAGAGGAAGTTGTACCCCAAATTTTTTAGAAGAAAAAACCCTTATGTGAATACAAAAAATAACGTTAAATACTATGAAGGATAAAATATGACTATAATAATGAAGGTTCAAAAAAAATATTATTTTTTGGAAAGGTATTGTTAAGATAAACTAGTTAAAAATGTTTTAAAAAGGGTAAAAGTTAAAAATATTTATCAGAAAAAGAAAAAAAATAAAATTAAAGAAAAAATTAAATTAACTGCAAGACTAAAGAATCATGGGGAGAAAGCCATGAATTCCTCACTTTGCTTTCTCCTCCTCTGGAATTCCACTGCTCTCCTTGGTAAGTGAACTTGGTCTTGGCTGGATTTCTTGTTGACCTTCTGGGGGAGGGGCCTGTTGTAGTGATTCTCAAGTGTCTTTGCCCGAGGCAGAGTTGCGCCGCCTTTACCAGGGTCCGGGCTAAGTAATCCGCTTGGTTTCACTTTCGGGAGCTTTTGTTCCCTGAACTCTTCCTGTAGAGTTCCGGAGGATGGGAATGAAAATGGTGACCTCCCAATCTCCAGCTCCTCGCCTTCAGAGAAAAGCCCCAATCACTCCCGTCTCCCTGGCCTCTGGCCACGCTCCGAGCTCACCCAGCCTGCGACCGGGTCAAGGTAACCCCGAGCTGAGAGCTCACTCCTAGGCTCTGTCTCTGTAGCCGGCTTCCCGCTCTGATACCTGCGAGCTCTGTGACATTCAGACACCCCCGATCCTTCTGTGACCCTGCGGGACCTGGGGCCACGCTGACCCCGCGTGGGCTTCACCCCGGCTTAGCCTCTGGAGCGATGTCCCTCCGTGGAGCAGACTTTTAAAAGTCCCGATTTAGTGCTCCGTTGCTCCGCCGCTTGCCGGGAGCCGGCCCCTCCCCCGCGGTCTATCCTCCCGTCGCTTTCGATTCACTTCTCCGCCGGTCCTACCTTTCAGAATGTGGTCGATTTTCTGTTTCTAGAATTGCTGTTCTTCTTCTCTTTGATCTCCCGTTGGATTTGTAGGTGTTCGCAATGGTTTGATAAGCTATCTAGCTGATCTCCTGCTCCCTGATGTAGTCTCAGCTGCTACTTCTCCGCCATCTTGACTCCTCCTCTTTTTTTTAAGATTTTATTTATTTGAGAGAGAGATGGTGAGAGAGAGCATGAGACAGGAGAAGGTCAGAGGGGGAAGCAGACTCCTTGTGGAGCCGGGAGCCCAATGCAGGACTCAATCCTGTTACTCCAGGATCATGACCTGAGCCAAAGGCAGCTGCTTAACCATCTGAGCCACCCAGATCCCCTATTTTTCATAATTCTAATTATGAAGAGTATATAAACAGGAGCTCAAGAGACAAGACTGTTTATTTTTACTTTGAAGAATTCAATCTTTTTGCTTTTTTGATTGAGGAAAAGTTTGAGAAATACAAGACTACTTTGTTTTTAAAAAATTCTTCTTTTTTCACAATCCACAGAGGACAAATGTATGTAGGACAGATCTTTACTATCTTAATAAATATGAAATATCAGAAGTATATGTTGAAATCACATGAATATTCACAGTATTGACAGCAGTCATTGGATAGACAGCATAGATAAAAGGGCAGCCTTTGGGTCACAAAAATCACCTGTGTGTTAAAGCAGAGTAACAACTGTTTATTTATGTACATGTCAGGTGATCTCATCTAACTTAGCAGTGTTGACTCGGGTATGAGCATATAATTTCTACAAAGACCCCAATTTTAATTTGTGTGTGTGTGTGTGTGTGTGTGCATCATTGTATCAATAAAACACAGAATCATATCTCAGAATGCAGTTAGGGATATGCTTTATAAGGAAATACCATGAACTGGGAGCTGAAGATTAAGAACGTTCACCAGAATCAAATGTGAGCTGATGAGATCCACTAAAAGTACGAGTAAATTTAAAAGGGGAAGGGGGCAGCAAAACACAAATACAAAAAGATAAAAACCAAGTTGCAAGGATAATCCAAATAGTAGACAAAACATACAGGAGATTGATCTTACTTGAATAATCCAAGACAGGAAAAAGATAAAAGGAAAAGTAAAGGATCCAGTGTGCCTTAATAGAGGAAGCTGGAAATGCAGTACAGGAGAGGTAGAGCAGTAAGGCCTTGAGCAGGCAAGACTTCCTATAACAAGGACCACTAACCTGTGAAAAGAGGAGTTCTCTGTGATGACATGTGATCTTACTCCAGAAGACAGAGAGATGGACTTGGGAGCTTAAGAACCTTATGTCTCCAAAGACCAGAAGACAGTAACTCATGCTAGTAAATGATGGTGAGAGAGGAAGAACTAAGAGTTTGGTAAACAGAAATTTCTGTGATATGGGGGAAAAGTTCCGTGCATTTGCATCATTGGCACCACACGGAGGCCCCTGAGTGTTCTTAAACCACAGGTGTCATGTTCGATGGCAGAGATGAAATCTGAACTACATATTAAATAAACACGAAACTACGCCAATAGTATTTCTAAACTATGTCTCCTTTGTAGATTTAGTTGTAGTCCTGGGGCATCCATCTCTGGGCTAGAGAACAAACGGTGAGCTGGAAAAAGATCCACTAAGAAGGCCAGAGACAATGGAAGTTAGGAACTCCGATTGTCATCTTTATTAACAGTGTTTCCCTCTCTTATTCCTGGGTGGTGGTAGACAAGATAGGGCAATAATAATTTTTTAAAAAATTGCTTAGTTTTGTAGACATGGCCAAAATCTAAAACACTCTCATATTTTAAAAAATTAAGGTGTCAGGCATTCTTTTCCTGATACACTACATCTTTGTTTATTGTTCTGTTAGGTAAAGACTCTCATCATGATACTGCAGGCAAAGCTGTTAACAGAGAAACTCCAATTCATATCCTAGACCTAATTTTTTACTACAGTTTCCTCTTTGATCTACCATATCTCTGAATTTAATTATGAGGTCTTACTTGATGCTCTGCCATTGTATCTTTTGCTCTTCTTGCTCTCGCTGTAGTTTGTAAAAAAAAAAAGAAGAAGAAGAAGAGTTTTCGGTTTCTTTTAATGCAAGCTCATTTCAGTTAGTTCATTGAAAGGTGTCACCTTCTGCTTTGTGTTGCTCCTTGGGTCCTTTTATTCTTTGTCTCGTGAACTGACACAATTACCATCTCTACATTCTGCAAATATAGCTTGCAAAGCGGGTTTCCTAGGAATATAATTTTCAAAAGTGCCAGACATAAGAATGACTCTAAAGCCATTTGATGAGTTCTCTGTTACATCTCCTCATTTGATTCCTTCCCAAAGAGATTTTTGATTTCTGCCTGGAACATGCTTATCAGCTTAAAGGTATGCAGCATCATTATGTGATGAAGATTTTCTCCTGCAGCAGCAAGTGCACTAACCTTGAATGAAGCAGTTGCTAATCATGTTGCACTAAGCAAATAAAAGTCAGAACCAACCTAATCTTGCTTGCCTAGTATCAGTTTCTGCAGACTCCGAGTGTAATGTTCTAATCACTGGCGCAAAACAGCCAATTAATTTGCTTTCCCTACGTGTTTTTACTGGCCAAGATGCATAGGGGAGCAGTGCATTCGGTCATAATCATGCTCCACAAAGATGGGAAATGTTCCCTTTGAGCTTCCAATCATTAGGCCAGCTGAAGTGAAGACAAGCCCATTGACAAGTGAGAATGGCAATAATTTATTTTCTATTGATGGGTTGTGACAAATCATGTCGAAGCAGTGGCTGCATACTGTGGGGGCTCAGCTAAGGAAGACTGTGATGGGCAAAGATGAAACCCTTCACAGCTCATTTAGTCCAAATGTAGCCACCTGGGTGGTGAATCGGTTCAACATACCAGCCCAGGCATTCCAGCACAAAATTAGATCGCTAACAGGCAGGCCATATAGGGGTTCCTACAAGGCATTAATCAACAGGGTTGAGCTGTCAAAATGCAGAGTCTGAAATTAAGAAACACCAAAAGGATGAAAATGTGGCAATGCTGTCAAAAAAATCCAGAATGTGATTCCTATTGCAGGATTCTAGCCACCATTAAAAAAAACTTAGAAGAAAAATGAATTATAAAGGGGTAAGGAGAGACATCACCCTTGTGGAAAATTTTCCTATGATTTTTACACATGTTAATTAGTAAAAGCAGCATGAAGATTTATGTAAGCATGAGCACACCCCTTTTCAACTCAACACTGACAGGTCAGATTCCATATAAGTCCTCCTTACCGCCCCACAGCATAGTTCGTCCCTTATTTAAATTTCTTTTCTACCCAAACCTACTGATGTGCAGAGCATTTGATGTCTCACGTTGCTTCTGAATACAGACACTTCAAACTGCAGAATTCTTGGGCTTGCACTGCCTATTTTCTGAACACTCTTTTTGGTGGGAGAGAAATTTCTTGTATCTGGAGGTGCAGGCTGTTTCTGTGTGTGTGTGTGTGTGTGTGTGTGTGTGTGTGTGTGTATGTGTGTGTGAGAGAGAGAGAGAGAGAGAGAGATTACATTTCATCAGTATTCTTTTAAGAGGTCATTATCTGTTTTCATATTAGGACAAAAATTTAGTGCCATAAACAAATCCAAACAACCAATTTCTGTAAGCAAAATTTCACTGCTCAAAAAACATGCAAAATTTATATTACCTAAAAATATATTCTAACTCCAGAAGAAATGCTTTCCAAGTCCCCCACACATGTGGGATGTGGACCACACATCAAAGGGATCTAGAGTGCTCACTGAAAATGCATATGTGCAGAAAAATCTCTGGGATGGTCCTGAGAACTGGAATTTTGACTGGATCCCCAGGATGATTCTGAATGTAGAGGGAAACTGGGAAACCATTTTTTCTTATGTGAATAACCCCCAGTCCATGTTCAGGTGTAAACACTTGCTTCCTTCCACCAGTTACACTTCTCCCCTTGGACGAGCTGTGTTCCATTTGTTCATAAGTACTCTGGTATTTTCACATTCCATGACTTTGGTCATACTGTGCCTTCATACGCCCAAGTCCTATTTTCTCTAAGATTCAGCTCTAACTCTCCCTCCTGCATGAAGCCTACTCCATGAACTCCCAGCTAGAGTGTAGTTTCAGTAGGTCAATCTTCTGGCCTCCGCCCCTCCAGCCTTTTGTTTGTACCATTCGCAGCATCACCACCTTCTGCAGCAGTGACCTAGACGCATACTTTATCTCGAAGTTACTAGCTCGTTCACTCCTTCAGATCTGTCTTACATATCTGTTTTTGCCGCATACCAGCTCACTCATTGCCTTGTGCTATATGTACAATAAATGTTGAGCTGAGCTGCTTATTAAGAGATGTTAATTCAAACCCAAGCTTTGTACTTTCAAGTTATTCACAGAGATAAGGGTTCTCTCTTACTGTGTGCTCAGAATTCTCATTAGAATCTTAGAGTGGGTCTCCCTGTAAGCAAAAGTACATGAGACCTGTTATTTTGTTTGTTTTATGTACCCGTGGTTCATCTGTAAAGTGTCATTCTGCTTTAGATTTTCTAAATTAGCTTCAATGATATTTTCCCTGAAATAATATTTGTTAATATTTTAAGTCTTCAGCTGAAACAGATATTTAAAGTATATTAATTATGCTGGAAAATACACTATATTATAGTACTACAAACCAGTACACCTACTACAAACCATTTGTTTTATAAATATTCCAGATATTCTTAGTTTTTTTAAAAAAATACGTATGATCTATATGGCCTTACATATTTGATAGCTTTGTACAATGATTAACTGTCAGTGGCTATAATTGTTTAACTATGTCTGATTTGAGACCAAATCATAGATCTTAATATAGCCTAAAACATGGATTTTCATGACCTGAAGAGTAAGTTCAGCCTGACTGTAAAGCAAAGAAGTGTTTTACTTGGAGCCTCCCTATATCCTGGAGGTACATGAAAGATTATAAACAGAAGTAGATGAATGCGATCAGTTTTTATCATTCTTGAAGGTAGTATCTTTCCCCTACTTGTTACAATTGTTTATTATTGAGGTACAAGTGACATATAACATTGTTAGTTTAAGGTGCACAACATAATGATTCAATATTGTGTATATTGCCAAATGATCACCACATAGTCGAGTTAACATCTGTCACCATATATAGTTAGGAAATTTTTTTTCTTCTGATGAAGAATTTTAAGATCTACTCTCTTACCAACTTTCAAATATGCAATACATTATTATTTACTCACCATGTTGTATATTACATGGTAATTGTTTTTAAAACCTCCTTTTAGGGTATCTTAGTGGCTCAGTTGGTTGGGCATCTGCCTTTGGCTCAAGTCATGATTGAGCCCCACATCTTACTCCCTGTTCCGCTGGGAGTCGGCTTCTCCCTCTCCCTCTGCCTCTGCTCCCTGCTTGTGCTCTCCCTCTCGCTCTCAAAAACGTAAATAAAAACTAGTAAAACAAACCAACAACCCTTTTCCCTGTGATGTTCCTGTGTGTTTAGGCACCACAGAAACAAGGAAAGAATGTTTGCAAGATACCTGAGAATATTACATTTAACAAAGTAAACAAGTTCAAGCCAAACTTGTTCTAGTTAGAAGAATAGTCCTTTATCTGCCTGAGTGTTCAATTACAACACACTAGATGAGGAGCAGGAGCTGAGAAGATGCCTGTTAGTTTCCTTCATTGCCAGAGATAATTAGGGTAGACCAGAGCCAGGGCAGAGTGGCTCGGGAAAGTTCTAAGGTCTAGGAAAGTATGCTTTTAAAAAGACAGTGATATGTAAGCTTACCTCTTTCTAATGCCTTGGATTGTTTTAGAACTGATGTAAAAAGTACTTTCAGGGACCACACATTTCATAAAGTTTCTATTGAAGTTTAATAGTCATCTCAGTGGGTTTTGTTCAACTCAGTTGATAATTATAATAGAACAGAAAATGATATTGCATTTTTATTTATATTAGAGTTCTTGGCCATAGGCACCTAGGGAGCCCCTAGATATAACTAAAACCTAATTAAGAGGAAAGAACATTGCTGACTCGATATCTGAATTGGAGAGTAAAAGAAACACAATAATCTGTGATATAAAAACATAAAACCACGTCAAAATAAATAACTAAAAAGGATACTACCTTTAAAATATGCCCTCCACTTCTCTAACCAAAAAGGAACAGTAATGTGGTATTTGATCCTCTGCTTATTCCTCCATTCCAGAGGAGTCTTAATCCCCTAAAACTATTTTCACAAACATCACATGTCACTTGGAGACAGAAATGGAGTAAAAGGTTAGACCACAAATGGTTGATGAGCAGTGATGCAGTGATTAGACTCTGTAGAGGAGCCTGAAGGAGTGTGACAGATAAGCACTAAAAGGAGAGAGATTAGAATCAGCTAACCTATGGTATGAGTTTTTGGGAAACCTCTGATGTGTGAGAACTACTGAGGCATTGGATAAAAAGTTCTTAACACTGACCTCAAGATATTCATGATACAAGTATTAGAAGACTCTTGATGAAGACAAGAGTATATGCAGAGAGAGTATATATATATATATATATATATACACACACACATACATATATACACACACACATATATATAAAAATATAGAGAGTAAATGTATATGTAAGAGTAAATATATATATATATAAGTAAATTTATATAAGAGTATATATATTTTTTTAAAGATTTATTTATTTATTTGACAGAGAGAGATCACAAATAGAGAGGCAGGCAGAGAGAGAGGAGGAAGCAGGCTCCCTCCTGAGCAGAGAGCCCGATGTGGGACTCGATCCCAGGACACTGGGATCATGACCTGAGCCGAAGGCAGCCGCTTAACCAACTGAGCCACCCAGGCATCCCAAGAGTATATATTTTTTAAAGAGGCTTGAGGAAGCCACAGAGCACAAATAAAAATAGACTGTCCTTAAGAAGGTATCTTGCTTACTTTATTAGCATTAAAATCCTAACTATGACCTATGCATAAAACTTGTGAATAAAAGGAAAGATGAAGACAAATGAAGAATATGTATCTGAAGAGGCATGGCACAGAGAAACAAAGGAAGTTTAAAAAAAAAAAATTCCCCAGAGTCTCAAATTACAGACAACATGGCCTCTTGAAAACAGTCAAAGGACAATTCAAAAAAATGATACATGAAATAAAAGAAGATGAAACTGAACTGGAAAGCTTAGGGGTAAAAATGAAAGGGAAACTAGAAGCCATCATAGACATGAAAACCCCATGAAAGGCAATAAAAATTAAAATATCCAGTTGGCCCTTGAACTACATGGGTCTGAACTATGCAGATCTGCCTTTTTTTTTTTTTTAACAGTACTATAATTATATTTTCTCTTCCTTTTGATTTTCTTCATACTGTTTTTTTTTTTCTCTAGCTTACTTTAAGAATATAACAAATAATACATATCATATGGATTGTCATGTCATTGGTTAGGCTTCCATCAATAATGGGCTATCAGTAAAGTTTCTGAGGAGTCAAAAGTTATATATAGATTTTCAACTGTGCAGGGGTTTGTGCCCCTAACCTTTATGTTGTTCAAGTGTCAACTGTTTACTCCTGAAAACAAAGTCATCGGGATCAGAATTGAGGAATTAAATTGTGGAAGATAAATCTCACAAACCAAATTAGGAAAAAATTATGTAAAAATTAGTATAAAGAAAATGATAGATATGGTAGACAAAGGAGATTCAACAGTCAAAAAAACTTCTGAAGAAAACAGCAGAACAAATGGAAAAAAAAATTCCTAAAGAAAGATCTGATTTGTATAATCAAGGGCCTCTTAAATGTGAGAAAAATTAATATGGTATGATCAATACCAAAATATATGCTAAAACAATTTCTGATATTTAAAGATAAAATTATTTGGGCATCCTAGCTGAGAAAGTAAGTCTTATAAAAGGGGGAAAACCAGGTGTGTCTTAAACTACTTCAAAGCAGCACTTAATGACAGAGAACAGTGGGGCTGTGTCTGTTAGTTTCCAGGGGCAAGAAAATATGATCTAAGAATTCCATTCATAAGCAAGTTATCTTTCAAATATGAAGATAACATTCTTAAGCAGGTAAGAATTTAGGGATTATAGCACCCATGACAATTATTATTAGCAAAAGATGAATCCAAATAAAATAATTGGTAAAAATATATAAGATTAAACAATTATGGAAATCCAGTTATATGGTTGAGTATTATAAACCTTGAAAGTGAAAAAATATCTATACATGTGCACACACACATATATGAACTATTGAATGCTGGAGAAAAATGGAAGCTGTAGGCAGGACCATTGATGTGTTAGCATATCCTTTACCATCAGCTTGCAGAGACACTTTTTTTTTTCAGAGACACTTTAAGTACCAATTTCAGCCCCCCCCCGTTTTTTTTTAAGATTTTATATATTTATTTTACAGACAGAGATCCGAAGTAGGCAGAGAGGCAGGCAGAGAGAGAGGAAGAAGCAGGCTCCCTGCTGAGCAGAGAGCCTGATGCAGGGCTCTGATCCCAGGACCCTGACATCATGACCTGAGCTGAAGGCAGAGGCTTTAACCCACTGAGCCACCCAGGCGCCCCCAATTTCAGCCCCTTAATAGCTCTTTCGTAGTATTTTTTTTCCCTAAAATTTCAAAGAATTTTAAAGGAATTCTAACAACTCAGTGAAGGAATGTTTCTCTGAATTCCATTTTTTCTCTCTTTCACTTCATTTCTTTCTTTGTTATAAAAGCCAGAATTTATAGAATTATCACATTGAAAAAAAATCGCCATATCCATGTATAAATGTAGATGACTAGAGAGACATAAACCAAATATTGAAGTTATTTCTGGGTAGTGGGATTTTAGTGACTATTAACTGCCCTCTATAGATGAAAGCATATAAACAGTTTTATGAATGGACAGTTTTAAATGTCCAGAAAAAAAGGATATGAACTAAATACCAGAAAACTGGAGTATTTTTCTGATTTTCTCTTTTGTATATTCCTTTTCATGTCTTCCTGGGGAATGGGGTAGGTAAAACCCAGTTGATCAGCATAGGTAAGATGCTCCCAGTGGCACAATGTTAATCTTTGGAGGAATTACAAAGAAAGTTAAAGTTATTTTTGCATAAAGAGCTTACAGTGTAACTTGATGGTCTTTAGCTTTTTGCATTTGTTTGAATGCAAGGGCCACTCTAAAGGTCAGTGTAAGGGAAAGAGGATTTGCAAAGAATCAACTGTGCTATTTTTAGGTAGCTCTCTTACTCTCTGTTCACTCATTATCCAGGGCTTTCAGATCCAAGGTAATTTTTTATTTAGGAGTTATTCAAGGTATAAGGCAACATCTTTGGGAGATATTTTATGTGGGCTTGAAAGAAAAAATGTAGATGCAACCTTTTATTTTACAGTAAGAATATATTTTAGTGTATGTCTCAAGTCATTATTTTGGTTGAAAGGAAATCCTTGACTGAACTGGCAATTTTCAAAGAAGTACAAATTTATTAGATTTTCATAACCCACATTGCCCCAATAATGAAAGTGAATGATCTGACTCACATACTGTGTCCTAGATTTTATAAAATAATTTGTTGCTGCTCTAAAGATCCTTGTAAGATGAATTAGTTGTTTACAGATTTAGCTAGTTATCCCAATATTTTGTCATCACCTACTTTGTTTTGTTTTTTTCTGAATATACTGTCATGTTTGTGGGATCCTGATTATATAGCTATAAATGGCATTAGCCACTTTTTATTGTCATTTTCATGATAAAAGCTAAAATTTTGAAGATTAAGATAACATTTCATGATTGTCAGAGCTCCCAGCTTGACATATTACTTTCTGAAGTTTATTTAAAAAGAATATATGATGATGGGACCCTTTGACAGTTATCTAGGTTTACTGGAGTAAAATCTATGGGAAGGAGGTGAGGCATTATATTTAATATGATAGGTCACTTAAACATTTGTACAAATCAGATACTCAAATATCTGCTAAATGGGCAGGCTTCCATTTGATTCTGAGTACCCCATTGTGATCTCATTTACTTCCTTCTTTTTTTTTTTAACTATATATATATATTTTTTTAAGATTTTATTTATTTATTTAACAGAGAGAGAGATCACAAGCAGGCAGAGAGGCAGGCAGAGAGAAAGGGGGAAGCAGGCTCCCTGCTGAGCAGAGAGCCTGGTGTGGGGCTTGATCCCAGGACCTGGAGATCATGACCTGAGCCGAAGGCAGAGGCTTTAACCCACTAAGCCACCCAGGCGCCCCTTTTTTAACAGTATATTTAAACATCTGGTCACCCTCTAGATGTCTTTACCCAATACATGTCTTCAGTTTAATTGCAGAATTTGAAATGCTTTCTTAAAATCATGAATTTTTATTTATTAAAATTAATCTTGATATCACATGATTAATCACAAAGATGATCTTTCAAAATGGGGGCTATTAACATTTTTTAAGTGATAGTAACAAACTGCTCACTGTAGTTGCTTTTGTAACTTTTAGTTCTGTATATTATTTTGTCCTCCAAGGTAAAATGACAGAGTGAGCATATTGCTTAAAAACCAAGATCATCACTCTTTCACTGCCTATCACTCTGTTTATGCTTAACCAAGCATTTATTTATTAGTTCTTAATGGTAAGGGCTACAAGGTTACTACACCTGAGAGAAAAATCTGTAAGATAGGCTTTCTAATTAATCACTGGGAGGGTTCAGGAAGGTCTAGCTATTTCTGTAAACTGAAGCATTTATGCACTCTATTTTAAGTGTTCATCACGAAAATGGCAGGTTATGCTTTATTTCTCGAAGTTTCTGTACTTCTATTAGAAATAATGAACTTACATGTCTCTCTGTGTGTACATATGGATGCCATTATTATAACTAGAGCCTTTGTTCCCCTGAGGACAGATGGGGACAGTTGTAAAATAGAACAGTGATACTGGTATCTTAGGAATGATGCTAAGATACCACCCAGGTTGCTCCAAATTGAAGACTACCATCTCAGAACAAAAGGATTTGAGACAGAGCAATCAAGAGCAAGCATTTCAGCCTGGCTCAGTCCATAGGGCATGCAACTCTTGATTCTCCAGTTATGAATTCAAGCCCCACACCGGGTGTAAAATTTATTAAAAAAAAAGAGAGAGACACTATTTTGGGGCACCTGGATGGCTCAGTCAGTAGAGCATGTGACTTGGCATAGAACTTAAATAAATACAAGAGAAAAAAATAAAGCAACAGCCCCTGTTAGGTAGGAGTTAGCATATCCAGGATCATTTGTGGCTGGTTCAGTCAGCTGGAGCATTGTTCCATATTAGTTCATTGCACTGAGTTCACAAACAAAAACTACAGTGAAACTTGCGGTGGTGCTTCCCGTGCAATGATGATATAACTCATAGTGTTGAGGCTCTTTCCCAGACTGACCCTAGTCACTGGGTTTTATTACACCAACTTTTAGATAAAAAGGCACCAACTTTTGCCATACTTTCAAGTCTGTTTGGGAACCCACACTCCTCTCCCCAGTCCTTGACATCTGCTTTGGTGTGTTTCCTGATGTAGAAGCCTCTCCACCCAGAAACAAAAAGCACTGACATTGCAGAGGTTAACAGCCTGTTCCTCCTGTCTCTAGTGAGGTCCTTTATATTGACAGAAATAACCACCTAAGCCACACAGTTGGCATAATTTACCTCCTTTTTTTTTTTCTCATTGATTTGCTTTAATACATTTCAGAATAGGAAGGAAGGACTAGATGAAACAGATGAGGGGAAATTTTGATAAACACTGAATCTATATTGGATCTGCCATGTGGGGAGGTTCACTGTATTCTTTCCTTTTGGATTTTTTTTCCCCATTTTATTGTATTTCTTTTCAGTGTTCCAGCATTCATTGCTTATTCACCACACCCAGTGTTCCATGCAATACGTGCCCTCCATAATACCCACCACCAGACTCATCCCCCCTTCCCCTCCAAAACCCTGAGTTCGTTTCTCAGAGTCCACGGTGTCTCATGGTTTGTCTCCCTCTCCAATTTACCTCTTAAGCATAATAGTAATCACTTTTTAAGCCCAGCATATGCAAACAATAGAGAGATGTGTCCTCCCCTTCCTGTGTTCATGTAGCATAGCAGGCCAAGACCTCTAACCTTCCACATAAGCTACCCTTGTGATATTTCTCTTTTTCTTCTCCTCCATCTGTCCCCATTTTTACAATCCTTACATTCATATTTTAGTTGCAAGAGATGGAACAGTAGACCTTCAGTGTTCAGCAGCTGAGTAGAGGCTCGCTTACTTCTGCATATGCTACGAACAAGGCTATGGGCACTGAGACCCTACTGCATTTTATTAAGAAAGGCACCTTACTCAATGGCCACTGCTTCCTGTCCTTGTATTGACCAAGGATTCTTTGGGTCACCCTCATAGGATCAAACACCTATTCTCCTCATTTTTTAGGTTTTATAGATGTTTTGGCAAAATACTTTTCATAAATACTGCTATAGTTTAATAAAGAGGAACAATCCCTAAAAATTAGAAAAAAAATTATCCTTTAAAGTCCTGGGAAAAAGCAGATCTGAGGAGTGATGGAAGTGTGCTCTCTAAGTGGGGAATATGGCAGGGGAGAATAAATCGAAAAAAGGAGTTTCCATAAAAGGAAGCAGAATGACAAGGAATAGGAGCAGGAAATAATAGTTTTTCTAGTATAAGAATTTTTTTTTTCTTTATGGGTTGGTTTAATTTGGTAGATGGTAGAATGAGATGTGTAACTTCACCCAGGTCAGAGGTCAGTGGTCATGAGTTCAAGCTTCAGTTCTATTTAGAATGTTCCATACTGGCAGGATAGATTCCAGCAGCCTAAAAGCAGCCCTCCTACAAAGTTGCAAGTGCTGGCCATTGCTGGTCGGCCTGCAGGGCACAGAAATGGTGCGGGACTCTGAGGGACCATGGGCAGATTTTCAACAGCATCTCCCACCACTGGCATTGAAATTATCCATCAGTAAAATCACTAGGTACTAATGGAGCCATATTCTGTTAAAGTAGAAGAGGCTTCAAGATGAGAGCTCTAAACTGATGATGGATTAGTCAAATTAAACTTGTCTGAGGTGCTATAAATAATAATCACACTTTTAAACATTAATTTTACACAAATAGGTATTATAATGACTATAGCATATATGTGCTTCTATTGAGTCTCAAATATTTCAAATCGCATAAAATCTTTAAAACTTTAGTAATATATTTTTGTTCTACATTGATAATATGAAATAAATTCAAAATGTATATTAGAACCTCTTGGGTTTTTAGTTTTTATTTTTTTAAAGATTTTATTTATTTACTTGACAGAGATCACAAGTGGGCAGAGAGGCAGGCAGAGAGAGAGGGGGAGGCAGGCTCCCTGCTGAGCAGAGAGCCCAATGTATGTGGGGCTTGATCCCAGGACCCTGGAATCATGACCTGAGCCGAAGGCAGAGGCTTTAACCCACTGAGCCACCCAGGTGCCCCCCCTCTTGGGTTTTTAAATAGAAACCATTGATGCTACATTTATGTATTTATTTACGCCTTATGTTGTCTAAGACAAGACTGAAGGTAGTCACATGTATGCTCCAGATCATAACCCAAATTCTTTCACAGGGAAAAAAAAATCAAATTCAGGGATTTAGAAAATTAGTTTAAAGAAACTGGACTTGGTCAACAGAAAGGGGAAAGATCTGATTTGTCCACAGACAAAAACGGGTATGAATTTTACCTGTGCTGTTTTGCCCCATGACTTTAAGTCACTTTATCTCTCTTTTAATCTCTTAAGATGAAAATCTTAATTTTTATCTCTAATTTAGAGAATGAGACTCCACAGAGCTATAATGAAGATTTGGTAGAATGATGTTCAGACAGTACCCCAGTCCTGATGTACAGTATATATACTCAGCTTAGTTTAGGGCCCAGGTGAATACATGGTAAAAAATGCAAGACTGAAGTAATTAGATGTTGCATTTTGTAATATAGACATTAAATGTGAAAGAGTTGAGAGTCCCTGAGAGCTGAAGTAATCAGAGAAGATTTTGTCTATAAATATGGAGAGGATTAAAGAGTGTCTTCATCTGTTTGGGGGTGTTATAACCAAATACCATACAGTGGGTGGCTAATAAACAACAAACATTCATTTCTTAAAGTTTTAGGGGCTGAGAAGTACAAGATCGTGGCACCGGCAGATTTGTCTGCTGAGAAGCTACTTGCTGGGTCTCAGACAGCTGTCTTCTTACTGTGTCCTCACATAGTGGAAGGAAGAAGGGAGTTAGTTCTCTGAGGTCTCTTTCATAAGGGCACTAATCCCATTCATGAGGGTTCATCTTCATGACTGTTTGCCTCCCAAAGTTGCCACCTCCAAACACCATCACATCGGGGATGAGGTTTCAGTGTATGAATTTTGGGAGAACGCATACATGCAGTCTGTAGCAGGGAGTAAGATGGAAACTTGTTGGGTGAAAGAACATGAGCAGAAACAGAGACAGAAGTGAGTAATGGTGAGTGAGGAAGTGAAGTCGATCGGTTTTAGGTTATCCTGCTTTGGCCTGATGGTGACAGGAGAGGATGGCAGGGGATGGGTTTGTAGACAGACAAGTCACTTCACTTCAGAGTTCTAAGATTTGAGGTAACAAGATGTCTCAGTGAGACTATGTCTCACATAGCTAGAGATGCGGGGTTGGCATTCTGAAGAGGCTACAGAATTGGAGGTCAGCAGCCTTACAGTGATAGTTAAACCCAGTAGGTTCTTGATGAGAGAGGAAAGTGCACAGATCAAAAACTGAGTGGAGGATACTATCTACTTATAGAGAGGAAAGCAGAAGCAGCCCAATCAAAAATAAACCCACCAAGAGAGGTGGTCAGAATGTTAGGAGAAAAGCTAGGATAGTGGTATGGAAGCCAATGAAAGAATGGTGGACTTCAGCAAGCAGGGGTGGCTGGAAGCCTGGGGAGAGCAAAGAAAGGAGATGGTCTATGAGAGGCTGCCCCTCCCTTAGAAGAGTGAAACCAATAGATCCAAAGTGAGGAGTACTAGAAGGAGAACCATTGTTTGTGGGAGAACACTGACCATCTGTTCTGCTTCTATTGGTTTTGCCTTTACCTTGGGTTCACTTGTGCAGATGATCTTCTTTCTGCTCCTCCTTACCTTCTGCCTCCACATCCCCATGCCTAGACTCAACACCTTTTTTGTGCTTTGCCAGAAACAATCTCTTCTGTTCACTCTTAGAACAAGTGGGACAGGCTAAATCTTTAAGGAGAGACTTTGCAAAGCACTAAGAGACAACAGAAGAAATAAACAGGAGGCAGTACACAGTATGGACTCTCCAGAACGAGACCGTATTTTTTTCAAACCCAGCCTCTCCCATTTAGTAGGTTTCATAACCTTTGCAAGTTACTCAGTCTATCTGTGCCTTGGTTTTCTAGTCTGAAAAATTAAAGTAGTAACAGTACATATTTCATAGGACTGTTGTGAGAACTAAGTAGATTTAATGTATGCAAAACTCTTAGATGACTGCCTGGTACATCTAAAGTTAGATGTAAATATTTGCTATTAAATAAATACAGAATAAAAATAATTGAAAGAGCAACATGTTTGAAAGTATAAATACTAGAGCCATTTACTAGTGTGGAACTTAGGAAAAATTACTTAATTTCTCTGAGCTTCAGTTTCTTTAATTATAAAATGTGATATAATACCAACTACTTCATAACTGTGAGGACTGAATGAGTCAATTTGTGTAAAGTGTTTAGTAAGTACTGAATAATTAATAGCCATTATTATTAGCTCTGTGGCTTACTAGGGATCAGGGTTGTGGTCCCACTTCACACCTGATACAGACAGGCTTCCCGTGGGTCCTGGCAGTCTACCATGCGTAGATATAGCTTCACTCATGTGTTTCTGTCTTTACCAGAAGCAGGATACATTGATCACCCATTTTTTTCACCTACCTAAGCCTGTTCAGGTTTACTTTCTGTGGTGACTGTGCTAACCTCACCCTTCAGATGAACATCTCAAACCAACTGGGCCAGAAAACATTTTTTATTTTTATTTTTTAAGATTTATTTATTAATTTATTTACTTGACAGAGAGAGAGATCACAAGCAGGCAGAGAGAGGGGAAAGCAGGCTCCCTGTTGAGCAGAGAGCCTGATGCGGGGCTCCATCCCAGGACCCTGAGATCATGACCTGAGCTGAAGGCAGAGGCTTAACCCACTGAGCCACCCAGGCACCCCTATTTTTATTTTTTAAAAGATTTTATTTATGTGTGTCTGTGTGTGTGTGTGTGTGAGAGAGAGAGAGAGAGAGAGAGAGAGAGAGAGAGTGTGTGCATGAGCAGGAGGAAGGGCAGAGGAAAAGGGAGAAACGGCCTCCCCACTGAGCAGGGAGCCCGATGTGGGACTCGATCCCAGGACTCTGAGATCATGACCTGAGCTGAAGGCAGAATCTTAACTGACTGAGCCACCCAGGTGCCCCCAGAAAACATTTTTAATATAGCCATTTGCATTTAGCATTCATTTAGCAAAACCCAAGCACAATTATAAAATGAAGACAACCTAGTCCTAAACATAGGAGAAGGAGAAAGAAAATTTGTTACAGGAATTTAAAGGTCATGGCTCTAAAGGGTCTCTTCTCTAAATGCAGCAACATGCAGGAAAGCCAATTCCACATCTAAAAAGTCTGGAAATTTTTTTTATGGCAGAGTTGGGGGCTTCTCAGGTCAGGGACAGTGTACCTGAGAGGAAGGAAATCTTGTCGTAGTGGGATCCTGAACCTAGCTACATCTGCCCAGAACCGCCGTTTCTTGCACTTATGTCTGTGGGGTGGATGGCAGGTAGCTCCAGCCTAATTTAACCATTCTGCCACACTCACAGACAAGGGTCGTTCAGAAAAAGTTCTTGTCAGCTGGATAAAGAACTGCCTTTATACACCAAACATTTGGATGTTTCAGCTTGCAGATGCTGTGCAATCAGCAAGTGTCCATATGAAGATGACTTTAAATAGTCATTTTCTCAAAATAACAATCTATAAAACATAAATAGTAAATTTCTTTTTACCATAAAAGAAAATTAGATTATCAGAAATAGAGGCTATAAGTCATATGTTGTACATCTGAACTTTTTATGTACCATAATAACTAATCACTTGGCTATCAGGGCACTGGGGAAATTACAATAAATTATATTTTGTGGGGTATGCACCACATGAATGAAGCCAAGGATATTACCGAAGTGACCTTCACCTTGTGTGATGTCATAGAAAAAAATGATGCTGCCCTAATAACTTCATAGGGTTAATTAGTTTCAGAGAACACACAAGAGGCGGCGATGTCACAGAGCTTTTTTATTTTCTTTCCCGTGGGAAGTTGGCCTAATAAAAATGAAAAACATTTCAAGTAGCTAAGTAAGAAAGAAGAGTTGCCTAGTTAGAAGGAAATGCTTTAGTGCTGTCCCCTTAGAAGGCCTAGTTCTCTTTCTCCATAAGCTGCAAATCTTATTGTTCTCTTGTGCATCTTTTACCACCAATTTGGGAATCCCTGAAATGACCATTGTTTCCAAAACCTTCTCTGAGGATGTGTTTTTTAAATTTGCTAATGAACACGAATCCATTTAATCAGATAAGGACCTCTGTAGATAGGGAGAAATTTATCTGGATAAAATACGCAGCTCTATTTGGTCTTGTCACTTGGTTCCCCAGTGGGGGTGGAGGTAAAGTTTCCACCAGTCATGCTGATTTCAGATGAATAGGGTTGCTGGTGTCAAAGATGGGCTGCAGCTCTCCACTGGCATCTGGGGTACAGAAGGCTAATTCTTCTGAATAGAGCCATTGATGATTACATTTTGGAGAAACTTAATCATAGAGTAATTAGGCTTTAATTCTTACAAAAACTTAGAATTAATTGGATCTTTTATATAACTTTTCTTGTTTGATTTAAAGTACCATGTAGGTTACAGAAACTTAAATATGGATTTAATTAGAATTGTTTTATGATTTTAATGAGTCTTAAAAGTCTTTTGATGAGCAGCTTGTATAATTATGGTATTTAAAATGATTGGGTAAATGCATACTTTTATAATTTACCTTTCAGGAAACTGTATTTTTTAAGAGGCTATTTTTTGCATGATGAATTGTTTCATTTTATGTTCAGTTTTTGTGGGGATGGGTACTTAGTCCTGCCCCTAATCACCGAAATGTTTTCTCTGTGGAATGAAATTAAACTTTCCTAGAATCAAAAGTATCAGGCAATAGCCCAAGACTACAGTTAAATTTAATCACAGAAATATTTTTTTTATTATAAAGAAGACTTAATCACTGGTAAAACTTTTATCTGGAGATTCAGTTTTCCTCCATAATCAGGTACAAACAAGTTACCTGAAGACAAGCTCTTTTTCTATAGAAAAAGTAATTTTAGGCAAATGACTTGAAATTAAAACAAACAAACAAACAAACAAATGAAATGCAGCATTGAGTTGTCAGCTTTTTAATGCACTGTCAAAACAAATGGAAATGAGTAATCCCAATAAACCTGAAAAAAATTTTAATTAGAAAAGGAAAAACATTGCTTTCTTCTCTTGGAGTAGGTCCCATTCCAACCTACACTAAATCACATAGCTAGCATTTGATTTTTTTTTTTCTGATTTTTTTTAAAGCATTAAGTAATATTAGGGCATATGTTTTCATTTTCCATTTAATGACATTATTATGTTATGTCCTTACGTTCTATCCTTTATTTTCCAGGTTAGGGCAAATTACTTACATGTGCTTGAAAATCCATCAGTGCAATACACCATATCACAAGAGTACAGGAGAAAAACCATACAGTCATTGCCATAGATGTTGGAAGGCCTGTGACAAAACCTTTTCATGATTAAAAAAAAAACAAAACACCAACCTCTCAGCAAATTTGGAATAAAAGCAAACTTAACTTGATTAAAGGCTCCTATGAAAAACCTACAGCTAATATCACATTCAAAGATCAGGAACAAGGCAAGGATATCTTTTTTTTTTTTTTAAGATTTTATTCATCTATTTGTCAGAGGGAAGGAGAGAATAGGAGCAAGAGGGAGGGGCATAGGGAGAAGCAAGCTGCCTGCTGAACAGGGAGCCTGATGATTGATCCCAGGACCTTGGGACCATGACCTCAGGGGAAGGCAGATGCTTAACTGACTGAGCCACCCAGGCACCAGGCAAGGATGTCTTTTATTTAATGTTTACTGAAGGTCCTAGCCAGTGCAATAAGACAAAGGAAATAAAAGGAATGCTAGTAGGAAAAGGAGAGATAAACTATCCTTATTTATAGATGACATGACAGTATAGATCTAAAACCATAAGGAATCCACAAAATAGCTATTAAATCTAATGAATAAGTTGAGGAAGACTGCAGGATACAAGGTCAAAATGAAAACTAGCATTGCTACATATAATAACAAACAAGTGACCATGAAAAAAAATTAAAATCTCCAATTAAAATAGCATAAAAGATACCCAGGAGTAAATTTTTTTAAAAGAGGTGCAAGACCTGAACACTAAATCCTCTAAATCTCTAAATTCTCTACAGTCTCTAATCTCTAAATTGTACTCAATCCCAATCAAAATCCAAGCAACATTCTCTGAAGAAATTGACATGATTAAAAATTTATATTAAAAGATAAAGGGCTCAGAATACCCAAAACAATTTGGAAAAAGGAGGACGACATTGAAGGCATTTTATCACCTGGTTTGAATGCTTATTATAAGGCTATAGATTAAGAACATGTAAATCTCACATAAGGATAGGCATAGGGATATATGGAAATGGATAACAATGAGTCCAGAAATCCATACTTACATGATCAATTCATTTTGAGAAAGAGACCAAGGTAATTCAATGGAGAAAAAATAATCTTTTCAACAAGTGGTACTAGACTAATTGGGTGTCGGTATGGGGTAAAATATTAGCCTGATCCTTACTTTCTATTAGGATTAACTCAAAAGGAATCTTAGGCTTAAATACAGAACCTAAACTGCTAAACTTCTGAAGAGAAGAAAAAGAGAAAATCTCTGTGACATTATTAAATAGCATATAAGGAACACAAACTATGAAAGAAGAAATAAAGCTAACATGGACTCTCATCAATATTAAAAACTTTTGTTCTTCCAAAAGACAGTTAAGAAAACAAAAAAACACATCAAGGCTAGAAAAAATTTTCACAGAACATTTCTGACAAAAAGCTTGAATCCAGAATATATAAAGAATTCTTACAACTCAGTAAGAAAAAGACAAACAGCTAAGTTTTTAAAACAGAGGAAAGATTTAAACAGACACTTCACAAAAGATGATAGACATACAGCAAATAAACAGATAAAGATATTCAACATCACTGGTTATCAGGCAAATGTAAATTATAACCACAGTGAGAATACGTACCTACTAGAATGGCTAAAATTAAAAGAACTGACAATAGTAAATGCTGATACAGATGTGGAGCTTCCATACATTGTTGGTAGGAATGAAAATGGTACAGCCATTTTGGAAAGGAGTCTGAAAGTACTTCATAAAGTTAAACATACATATTTACCACAGAACCCAGCTATTCCACTTCTAGGTATTTTACCCAAGTGAAGTAAAAACAAATTTCCACACAAAGATGTTGCTGCAAATGTTCATAGCAGCATTATTCATAGTAGCCAAAAGAGAACCAACCCTAAAATGTATCAACAGTTGAATGGGTAATCAAACCATGGTATATCCACTATTATGAAAATACTACTTGGCAATAAAAAGGACCAAAATATTTAATAACTCAAAAACATATAAACAGATCTCAAAAATGTGGCAAATGGAAGATTTCAAAAACCAAAGACTAGGTACTATATGATCTCAACAATAGGAAATTCTAGAAAAAGCAAAAATATGATGACATAAAGTAGATCAAGTGACTGCCTATAGCCAAAATTGGAAAATGTTACTGAATAACAAAGAAGCATGAAAAAACTTTTTAGCATGAGGAAACTTTTCTGTATATCAATTATGGAGGTTCAGTCAATTTAATTGTATGAAATTACCAAAATTCTTTCAACTGTTCATTTCAAATTCATGAATTTTATGGCATATAAGTAGTACTTCAGTAAAATTCCTTAAAAAAATTTTTTTAACACACAGAGTTCCTAGGAATTCAATGGTATAATTTAGATGAGGTCTCTTATCTGTACTATATCTTTTCATTTTGAAAGATTTGTACTTAAAGTTTTTCCTCAACTACAGGATTAAAAATAATGCCTAGTCAAAAAGTCTACAAATATAAGCCTATTAGTCATTTAACTATTTAGATATTTTCTTTTTATGGAAGAGGCCAAAGGAGGGCCAAACCTGTCTAAAAGCTTTAGAAGTGATTCAGCCTCCTTTATAAAGAAAACATTGCTCTTTTAAGAATGTGTTCAGAGGATCCTGGGTTTTGGTACCAAAGGATATAATCATATAGAAGTTATTCTGTGATTTTTGTTTTCTTCTTTGTTTTTTGGACTGTAATAATTCTAGCTAAGAACGCTGATAAAGGATAGCGACTGGTGGGAAACATGCAATTAAGTGAGCTTACAAATCATGCTGCACTGGAAAGGGCAATGTGATTCTGCTGTTGTAATTATCAGGGAAACGAAGAAGTATGTTCTTATTTGTCTGCCTTTCAGTGTACCTCTTGAAAATGCCTTTTTCCCAACCTTACCCACTTTAGTGGTCCATTTAATCAACTTGATACAAAACTACTACTATTACTAATAGACAGTCAAATGTTACAGAGACAGAAGCATCTACTGAATACAAGTCAATATATTAAGCAAATGGTGCATTTCCAATATGGTTATGCAAATGCCCAATCTATTGCTTCTTTTGGCTTCCATTTACTCTTTCATAAAGGGTCTCTTCAACTCTTTGAGCTTCAACACTATTTTCTGAGCTAATATTAAATCACTACATAGAAAATTGGGCATTTCTAGGTCTGTGGAACTAAGGAGAGTTAATATATCGAAGATGATCTTCTTAAATGAATGACTATAACATGAGACATTATCTAACTATCATATTATCTACTTACTTTTTATTTTGGTTCCTATTTATTATATTCAAGTTGTTGAATAATTATTTTTTTAAAAAGAAAACAAAATCTTCCTAGCTATTCTATGCTGAGCTGATTTACTAGCACATTCCAGATCAGGTATTTCTATCTTAAATATCCAAATATATAAGTAGGATTAATTAAGAAAACATACGATATTACTTTTCAAATATTTGAAGGTCTCTTACCTACCATGGGAGATGGTCTTGGTTCTGAAGTTTTAACTGGATAGTTTAATCGAATTAGGTAATCTCATACAAGTAAATTGGATTAAATTGGTTGTATGATTGTATCTCCACAATCAAGGTACAGCAGAGTTCCCCCATTCTAAAAAAGTTTCTCTCTTGCCTCTTTTTTCTCAATAACATCTTCCACCTCTGACTCTAGTTAGTAATTTACCTACCATGGGAGATGGTCTTTTGAGCTGTTTTAGAAGATAATTTTTACTAGTGGGTAGGAGTTAAAGAGATACCAGAATGGCTTAAGGAAGAACATTTTGACAGATGTTAACCATCAATTAGAAAGGTCTGTATATTTGTGAACTGAAATCAATACCTCAAAGTCTCTTCCCATTCCAGTGTTCTCGGGCTCTCCTGCATGCTTTGGAAGGGCGTGTTCTAGTTAACTGCATTTTCTGAATAATCCTAAATTAATCCTGGGTGATTCTTCAGGTTTTTGTTTCAAATACTTGGTGAAAAGTCTCTATGAAATGTGTTACCATGGTGTTCTGTCGTATTTTCCTGGTGTACCTTGTTAGATTTGTTTTCTTTGATGACTGAGAATGTTGTGATGACTTGGGAGTCACCATCATTTTTGGACATTAATCACCACTGATAAAATTATAGTGTAGAGTATGAGGGAGTTTAGGTCCTGTAATTTGCTTTTTAAAATATGACTTTCTGGGATGCCTGGGTGGCTCAGTCAGTTAAGTGGCTGCCTTCAGCTCAGGTCATGGTCCCAGTGTCCTGGGATTGAGTCCCACATTAGGGCTCCTTTCTCGACAGGGAGCCTGCTTCTCCCTCTGCCTCTGCCTGCCTGTGCTTTCTCTCTCTCTCTCTCTCTGACAAATAAATAAAATATTTTTTAAAAAATGACTTCCTGTTCTCAGTTTTCTGGGGGGTTTTTTTGTTTGTTTTTTAAGATTTTATTTATTTATTTGACAGAGATCACAAGTAGGCAGAGAGGCAGGCAGAGAGAGAGGAGGAAGCAGGCTCTCCGCTGAGCAGAGAGCCCGATGTGGGGCTCTATCCCAGAACCTTGGGATCATAATCCAAGCCGAAGGCAGAGGCTTTAACCCACTGAGCCACCCAGGCGCCCCAGTTTTCTGCTTTTCATCCTCCCGCCACCACCCACCCCTTTCTTTCCACTGTCTGTCTCCAATTCCATCAACTGGTTTGCCAATGTGAATCTGAACTGGGTAAAAATGCCAGTGTTCTTTCCTGTTTGTCTTCAGGTCTTCTAACCAGATTTTTAAATTTACCTTTTTCTTCTTCCTATTTAACAACCACTTCCTTCCTAAGACTTACCCTTATTACATGCCTGCATGGATTATTTCAACAGCCTCCTTGTCTCCAGTCTCTCCCAATTCTGATTCACCTTCGTATTTCACTGTCAATCTAAGCTTATACTAATTCAGGATTTCATTTCTCAGCTCAAGAACTTGCAGTGATTTCCTATTACATGATCCATCAAGTCCAACTATTCCCTCTAGATTTTTAAATCCCTCTACAAATGGCTCTACTGCATGACTTCAGATTCATTTGTTGTTCTATACGCACTGGCCCTTCTCTGCCTCTGGAACATGTTACTATTCTCATATCTTTACTTGAAATGACATTGTTGCTCAGTCATCTTTTTTCTATCCAAACTGAAAGAATCCTTTAAGTACCACTTAATTTGCAAAACCTTCTCTCGCAGCTCCTATCCATACTAACCTTTTTTTCATATCCATACCTTCAAATTTCTAATGAATTGGAGAATGCTTTGTTCTCAATGATTCCTTCATTTTTGCATGTTAGCTCTATCTCTGTGCTGGACTGTGAGGTCTCTGAGGGCAGAGACCAGATCTTACATTGAATTTGTTTCCCCAATAACGTTAAGTGAATGCAGGGCACATAGTGCACAGCTTTCCTAACTTTATAGTATACTTTTCACTTACTCACTAACTATATATTCCATATATAAGCCAACCTATAGGTGTTTAATTAGTTTAATTGCTTATCACACATTCATAACTTCATTGTCCTTAAAATCTCCTCTCACCTCTTCTTTTTTTCCAAATACAAATATTATTCATTACTTTATAAAGATCCTATACCAGCAAGGAAAGAAAACCATAAAAACAAAAGTGTGAATCATTTATACTCTATTTATATTATATAAAAGCAATCTTAACTATTAAAGGTTTTGTATAGTTTTAAAAAAATAATAATGGGGGCACTTGGGTGGCTCAGTGTGTTAAAGCCTCTGCCTTCGGCTCAGGTCATGATCTCAGGGTCCTGGGATGGAGCCCCACATTAGGCTCTCTGCTCAGCGGGGAGCCTGCCTCCCTCAACCCCGCCTGCCTCTCTGCCTACTTGTGATCTCTCTCTGTTAAATAAATAAATAAAATCTTTAAAAAATAATAATAATGGCTATTATTATATATTATATATAATATATATATAATATATATTATAATAACTATTATTACTATTTCCATCTCCTAGATGAGAAAACTAAGATGCAGAGAGACTAAGTGACTTGATGGTCAGTGGTAAGACTGAAGCTCTTGTTTTCTAATTTTAAGTCCTATGCCCTTTCCTATGCCAATACCTTGAACAGATGATTCCAAGTCTACTTGTTAGGCATCATAATAATCTGTCCTAGGAATTTACATGGATTCTGATCTGTGCTTGTCCAGAATATGCAGTCCAGGTACTCTGAATTGGCAAGCTTGTAGTGCTGAATGCGGAACTGTTGAGTATTAATTGCTGAAATAAGACCGGGATATAGGAGCAGTCCTTCCAGGCACTTGGAATGTGAGAAAAACTGAAATAAAGGAAGGGCTCTGGCATTTGCTCCAGTAACTACAGGTAGAATATGTGGTGGGCATCTAAAGGCATATGAAATCAAAAGAGGAAAAATATTTAATATGTGGTTTCTTTATAAATTCAGAGAAGCACTTAAATGTATGCATATATCTCTAAACCAAACTTTATATTCTTTTGATATATGCCCATCAATAAGTTGTCAGAATCCTCAAGGCTCTTTGTAGCTAATTAAGCATATCCTCAGCCTTAGAAGTATATGTGATACAATTTTAAGTATGCTATAAAGATACTTGATGTGGTATATTTTAGAATAATGGCCTCTCAGTGAATCACAGCTCCCAGGATCCTACATTTTCTCTGAGCTTAGCCAAATGACTTGATTTGGCCAGCAGACTTCACTAAAGATGAGAGAAGAATCTTGATAAATACTTGTGTTAGGGCTATGCTCTTGGAATCTTGAAACCACCATATTGTGAAGAAGAGTGGTATAAAAGCCAGACATAGACCCAGCCCATCCAACTGAGCTTCCAGTGAGTGAGTCTAGGCAGGACAAACAGAACTTCCTAGAGAACTGTGAGAAATAGTAAATTTTGTTGTTTTAATACACTAAGTTTGGGGTGCTGTGTTACATAGAAAACAGATACACCTAGCTGCCAGCTTTTCATTTAGGGAAGTCACCTCATTCTGAGTTGTGGATTCTTCATAGGCAAAGTACAGAAGGTCCAAACTTAAGATGATAAACTTAAATCCAACTTAAGATGATTTAAAAAGATACCAAAGAGTAAGGTTTCTTTGACCTGTGCATTTAAAGTTTAATACTTTCTAAAGACTATATGCACATGCATATACATACCTGTAATGTGTGTGTGTTCATATATATATATATATATAT
>PISX010024901.1:0-27050 GCA_004024625.1 Mellivora capensis | reverse complement strand
TTGGGGTAAATACCCAGTAGTGCAATTGCAGAGTCATAGGGAAGCTCTATTTTTAATTTCTTGAGGAATCTCCACACTGTTCTCCAGAGTGGCTGCACCAACTTGCATTCCCACCAACAGTGTAAGAGGGTTCCCCTTTCTCCACATCCTCTCCAACACACGTTGTTTCCTGTCTTGCTAATTTTGGCCATTCTAACTGCTGTGAGGTGGTATCTCAATGTGGTTTTAATTTGAATCTCCCTGATGGCTAGTGATGATGAATATTTTTTCATGTGTCTGATAGCCATTTGTATGTCTTCATTGGAGAAGTGTCTGTTCATATCTTCTGCCCATTGTTTGATATGATTATCTGTTTTCTGTGTGTTGAGTTTGAGAAGTTCTTTATAGATCCTGGATATCAACCTTTTGTCTGTACTGTCATTTGCAAATATCTTCTCCCATTCTGTGGATTGCCTTTTTGTTTTGTTGACTGTCTCCTTTGCTGTGCAGAAGCTTTGGATCTTGATGAAATCCCAAAAGTTCATTTTTGCTTTTGTTTCCTTTACCTTTGGAGACATATCTTGAAAGAAGTTGCTGTGGCTGATATCAAAGAGGTTACTGCCTATGTTCTCCTCTAGGATTCTGATGGATTCCTGTCTCACATTGAGGTCTCTTAATCCATTTCAAGTTTATCTTTGTGTACGGTGTAAGAGAATGGTCGAGTTTCATTCTTCTACATATAGCTGTCCAATTTTCCTAGCACCATTTATTGAAGAGACTGTCTCTTTTCCACTGTATATTTTTTCCTGCTTTGTCAAAGATTATTTGACCATAGAGTTGAGGGTCCATATCTGAGCTCTCTACTCTGTTCCATTAGTCTATGTGTCTGTTTTTATGCCAGTACCATGCTGTCTTGGTGATCACAGCTTTGTAGTAAAGCTTGAAAACAGGTAATGAGATGCCACCAGTTTTATTTTTGTTTTTCAGCATTTCCTTAGCAAACCGTGGTCTCTTCTGATTCCATACAAATTTTAGGATTATTTGCTCCAGCTCTTTGAAAAGTACCGGTGGAATTTTGATGGGAACGGCATTAAAAGTATAGATTGCTCTAGGTAGTATAGACATTTTAACAATGTTTATTCTTCCGATCCAAGAACATGGAATGTTCTTCCATCTTTTTATGTCTTCTTCAATTTCTTTCATGAGTGTTCTGAAGTTCTCGAGTACAGATCCTTTACCTCTTTGGCTAGGTTTATTCCTAGGTATCTTAAGATTCTTGGTGCTATAGTAAATGGAATCGATTCTCTAATTTCCCTTTCTGTATTTTCATTGTTAGTGTATAAGAAAGCCACTGATTTCTGTACATTGACTTTGTATCCTGCCACGTTCCTGAATTGCTGTATGAGTTCTAGTAGTTTGGGGGTGCAGTCTTTTGGGTTTTCCATATAAAGTATCATGTCAACTGCGAAGAGAGAGAGTTTGACTTCTTCCTTGCCAATTTGGATACCTTTTATTTCTCTTTGTTGTCTGATTGCTGTTGCTAGGACTTCTAATACTATGTTGAACAGGAGTGGTGAGAGTGGGCATCCTTGTCGTGTTCCTGATCTCAATGGGAAGGCTGTGAGCTTTTTCCCATTGAGGATGATATTTGCTGTGGGTCTTTCATAGATAGATTTTATGAAGTTCAGGAATGTTCCCTCTATCCCTATACTTTGAAGCGTTTTAATCAGGAACGGATGCTGGATTTTGTCAAATGCTTTTTCTGCATCAATTGAGAGGACTGTGTGGCTCTTCTCTCTTCTCTTATTGATGTTCTATCACATTGATTGACTTGCGAATGTTGAACCACCCTTGTAAGCCAGGGATGAGTCCCACCTGGTCATGGTGGATGATATTTTTAATGTGCTGTTGGATCCTGTTTGCTGGGATCTTGTTGAGAATCTTAGCATCCATATTCATCAGTGATATTGGTCTGAAATTCTCCTTTGTTGTGTGGTCTTTGCCTGGTTTGGGGATCAGGGTAATGCTGGCTTCATAAAAAAAGTCTGGAAGTTTTCCTTCTGCTTCAATTTTTTGAAACAGCTTCAGGAGAATAGGTGTTATTTCTTCTTTGAAAGTTTGGTAGAATTCCCCAGGGAATCCATCAGGTCCTGGGCTCTTGTTTTTTGGGAGGTTTTTGATCACTGCTTCAATCTCGTTACTAGTTATCAGTCTATTCAGGTTGTCACTTTCTTCCTGGTTCAATTTTGGGAGTTTATATTTTTCCAGGAATGCATCCATTTCATCTAGGATGCATAACTTATTGGCATATAACTGTTGATAATAGCTTCTGATGATTGTTTCTACTTCCTTGGTGTTCTTTGTGATCTCTCCCTTTTCATTCATAATTTTATTAATTTGAGCTTTCTCTCTTTTCTTTTGGGTTAGTGTGGCCAATGGTTTATGGATCTTATTGATTCTCTCAAAAAATCAGCTTTTAGTTTCATTGATACATTCTACTGTATCTCTAGGTTCTACCTCATTCATCTCTGCTCTAACTTTGATTATTTCCCTTCTTGTGCGTGGAGTTGGTTTAATTTGTTGTTGATTCTCCAGGTCTTTAAGGTGTAGAGACAGCTGTAGTATTCTGAATTTTTCAGTTTTTTTGAGGGAGGCTTGGATGGCTATATATTTCCCCCTTAGGACCACCTTTGCTGTATCCCATAGATTTTGGACCGACGTGTTTTCATTCTCGTTGGTTTCCATGAATTGTTTAAGTTCTTCTTTGATCTCCTGGTTGATCCAAGCATTCTTAAGCAAGGTGGTCTTTAGCTTCCAGGTGTTTGAATTCCTTCCAAACTTTTCCTTGTGTTTGAGCTCCAGTTTCAAAGCATTGTGATCTGAGAATATGCAGGGAATAATCTCAATCTTTTGGTATTGGTTGAGTCCTGATTTGTGACCCAGTATGTGGTCTATTCTGGAAAAGGTTCCATGTGCACTTGAGAAGAATGAGTATTCATTGTTTTAGGGTGGAATGTTCTGTATATATCTATGAGGTCCATCTGGTCCAATGTGTCATTCAATGTCTTAGCCTCAATTTTCATTACGTTTAAGACAAATGCTTTTGTTAACATTTCTTCTTTGACCCTTGGGATGTTGTTTAAATTCCTAGCTTCTGGGATTTCTTTAGATATTTTATTAATAATTTTACCTTATTTATCATTAATATCATTAAAATGTTAATTGGCTTAAGTCATATTTTAATTTCCCTGTGATCAGACTGAAACCTCTGAATTTTCTGGGACTTTCCTTATGACTCGGCATTTGGTAAATTTTAGTCAATGTGCACATGGTTTGTGTACAAGTTGTAGGTATATTAATTATATCAACTTACTAATCTTGTTCCAAACTTTTATAATCTATTATTTCCTCATCCTTTCACTTTATAAGCATTTTGTTTATGTATTTATGTATTTAGTTAGTTAGTTATAGAGAGAGTGGGAGGGGGAGCAGAGGGAGAGAGAGAATCCCAACCAGGTTCCACACCCAGTACAGACTCTGAGAAGAGGCTCGATCTCACAACCCTGACGTCACAACCGGAACCCAAATCAAGAGTTGGACGCTTACCTGACTGAGCCACCCAGTGCCCCTCAGAATGCTTTTTATTTACTTATTTTAAAGACTTATTTATTTATCTTGGAGGGGGGGAGGGCTGAGGGACAGGGAGAGAGAGAATCTGAAGCAGGCTCCATGCCCAGCAGGGAACCAGAGGCAGGACTCGATGTCACAGCTTTGAGATTGTGACCTGAGCTGAAATCAAAAGTCAGATGCTTACCCAGCTAGGTCACCCAGGTGCCCTGACCATCCTTTTATACCTGCAGTTATGGTCAGAGATTTCTCTTTTCTCCTTTTATTTTGTCAGCATTTTTCCCAATCAAAAATAATGTAATTAGTGATGGAAATGTGTTTCTTTCACATTGTTATTTTTTCTTTCTGAGGCCATCAAACCTCAGGTTTCTTCTTTAAAGTCTGATCATCTCTGTCCACACCTTTCTGCAGCACACAGCACTGAAAATTGTAAACTCGCCCCTGGAAGCCTGAGGAAGCTTCGGTGCTTTTTGGGACTGCCCTCCACGTAATTTTCAGCACCTTTAAACTTAACAAAGTTGGTTGAGTTAGTAGTGTATAATTTTCTCCCCCTCTAAATAGCTCCAGGAAAGGCAGAGGCTGGCATTTTTAAGTCCATAACTTCAGACACTAGTTTGTGCTATACAACCTTTGGAACACATTCAGATTATACACACCACAGAGGGACACCAATGTCGAAACATTCAGGGGCATCTGGGTGGCTCAGTCGGTTGAACGTCTGCCTTGGGCTCAGGGTCCTGGGATTGAGTCCTGACTTGGGTTCCCTGCTCAGCGTGGAGTCTGCATCTCTCTCTTCCTCTGCCCCTCCACCTGCTTGTGCTCTCTCCCTGTCAAATAAATAAATAAAATATTTTCTAAAAATGTTAAAAAGTTCAAATACAATTACGACAACTAGTATTTTTTGGATTATGTTTGTATGAAGTATCTTTTCCCATTCTTGCACTTTCTATCTCTGTCTTGAATTGGAAGGGAATCTCTTATAAACAGCCAATAGTTTCAGGTTGTGTATGCAGTCTGAAAATCTCTGTCTAAACTGATGTATTCAGATCATTTACCTTTAAATTGATGTTTGCTATAGTAAAGCCTAAATCAGCCATTTTATTATTTGATGTCTCTTGGTTCCCTTTGTCTCTGATCTCTTTGTTTCCCTTTTCCTGCCTTCCTGACAATTTCCTTGAGCATTATTTTTTTATTCCATCCTGATTTATTTATAGTGCTTTGGAGTGTATCTCTTTTATAGTCTTCTTAGACTTGTTCTAAATATTACATATTCCACATGGGACTTGCCCCAATCTACTGATGCCAGTCTTGTGCTGCTCTGAGTGGGTGGAAGCTCACTTCGAGACGGGTCCCTTCACTGCTTCCCTTGTAGAAGTCATCATCTGGAACGTCAGTCAATCTTGTGATTTCTGTTTCAATCATCCAGTCTCTTCTACAAAACTCAAAAGAAGGATAATATATTTCAAGTACCCATGTTTTTGCTCTTTTGGTTCTTTCTTCTTTCCAGATCTCCAAGATCTTTTTTTTTTTTTAATTATTCTCTTTCTGTTTAAAGAAATTCCTTTAGCCCAGTCTCTCAGGGTAGGTCAGTGGGTGGCAAGATTTTTGGTTTTCTTTCATCTGAAAAGTTTTTTATTTCTTTTATTTCTTTTATTTCTTCCTTATTACCCAAGGATAGTTCCACTGGATACAGAATTCATGGTTTCCAGTCCTTTTTGTGTCATGAGCGCTGGGTGATGTAGGGAAGTGTTGATGTAGTTATTGTGCACCTGAAAGTAAACTAATCAATCACATGTTGACTATCCTGGGATTAAAATAAAAAACTTATATGAAAAAAATGTCACGTCTCTTTCTTCCAGTTTCTGTGGCTTCAGTTGGCCAATCTACCATCATATAGGCTGGTGTTCTCTGATAGGTAATACATCAGCTCTCTCTGATTACTTGCAAGTTTTGTCTTTGTCTTTAGTTTTCATATTAAGTATGATGTGTCTTGGTGTAGATTTCTTTAGGTTTGTCCAAATTTTCTTTGGGGTTCACCCAGATATTTCGACACGGTGGGTGAGAATGCAAACTGGTGCAGCCACTGTGGAAAACAGCAAGGACTTTCCTCAAAAAGTTAAAAATAGAACTACCCTACAAACCAGTAATTGCACTACTGGGTATTTACCCACAGAACACAGAAACAGTAATTCAAAGGAGACATGCCCCCCGATGTTTATTGCAACATTATTTATAATGACAAAGATGTGGAAGCAGCCCAAGTGTCCACTGATAGGTGAATGGGTAAGGAAGATATGGCTTATATACACAATAGAATATTAATGGCTGGTTAATGTCAGCCATAAAACATAATGAACCCTTGCTATTTGCAACACTGTGGACGGAGCTAGAGAGTATTACGCTAAGTGAAAGAAATCAGTCACAGAAAGACAAATACCATATGATTTCGCTCATATGTGGAAGTTAAGAAATAAAACAAATGAACAAAGGGAAAAAGAGAGAGAGAGAGAGAAACCAAGAAACAGACTCTTAACTAGAAGTCAGCTTGGAGCTCTCGTCTCTCAAGTTTTGTTCCTGGGTGAAGTGCAGGTCTAGTTCGATCATTTTGAATCTCTTTAATATTTTTGAGCAAGTAGTATCCTTTATTCTCAGTTAGGGCCTCAGGTGAAGTTTTAATACCTGGAAATATGCTCTTTAAAGTCTTCCAAGCTTTGTGACTGGAGTGCAAGAGCACTGTGGAAAAGAGAGATGTTATATATGGAAGCCTAAGGAACTTGGCTCTTATACTAGAAAGTTAAGAGTGATTATATAATGGGCACCTCAGTGGCTCAGTCTTTTAAGCATCTGCCTTCGGCTCAGGTCATGATCCTGGGGTCCTGGGATCCAGCCCCACATCAGGTTCCCTTCTCAGTGGGGAGTCTGCTTCCCCTTCTCCCTCTGGCTCTCCCCCCACTCTCTCTCTCTCTCTCTCTCTCAGTCAAATAAATAAATAAATAAAACAAATCTTTAAAAAATGGGTAATTATATAAACATAATAATAATTACTATAATTAGTTTTATTGGGTACTTATAATATTCCAAGAATGTTCCAGGCATTATTCTAAGTACATATTATGTGTTCACTTCTAGAACTCACAACAGTGTTTAATTAACTCATCATTACTTGTCATTTTTATAAATGAGGTACTTGGGACCAGAGAGGTTTTGGATGTTATTCAAGGGCACACAGTGTTACACAGTGAGTGAGCAGCAAAGCCAGGGGAAAAGATCAGAGCAGAGATTTTTAGTGAAATGGAAAGACAATGCATGTTTATGCCAGTATTTTGTTTTATTGTTTCTAGTTGCCCCTGTTGATCTGCCTCCACTAAGGTTAACATATTTCTTGCTTCCCAGCAAGGTACAAACTATAAGAAAGAGGGCAGAAGTTCTACAGAGCAGATGTAGATCAGACTGCTGGTCCATCCCTGGAGCAGAGCCTGGGGGTGCTGCGAGCTTGGGCAATCCTACTCTTCAGAGCACCACGCTGTCTTTCCCAGGAGTAGGGGTGATGGCTCAGGAAGGTGGTCTTGCGAGGTCAACCCGACAAAGATGTAGGGACCAAATTGGCTTCACGGTAGGGCAAAGCAAGATGCTGAGAGTTCCCAGCAGGATGTTCCAAGGGCTCAGAGGTCCGCTCTGGGACCTGAACAAGGGCCAAACCTTGTGTGCCCTGGAACAATGTGACCACCCCCTCATGCTTCTGTCCTTCAGGGGGAGAAACTGCAAAGTTACATGGCACGAGGGGGAGTGCCCAGGGGAGCACCACATGGGGAGAATAGCACAGTGTATCACAGTGAGCACACTGGGGTTGTGTTTAGATGTCAGGAAAAAGGACAAGAGGAGAAAACATAGTGAAGGCTATCTTTCTGTGCCAAAGGGACCACTTTGTAAGGCAGCGCGACTGTGATAATATTGTTGGAATTCAACGGATGATCCCAGGAATGGAACTGAGTGCACAGAGGTATATTATATTTATTTGAAGATGCAGAAACTGTCATTTTGATGAGGGGCTACTGACCTCTGAATTATGTAGCGTCAGAGAGGAGGGGAGGAGAGAGATCAGAGAGGATGATACGAAGCAGTGGATGGGCGTTTGAACAAGGAACGGTAGAAGACGGTGCTGTTTTCCAGTTGGGTACTGGGATCCTAGGAGGGAGATAAAACAACAACAACAACAAAACAAAACAAAAAACAAGCAAAAAACCCCAAAAACAAACAAATACAAAAATTAGGGAAGAAAGAACACTTTTGGAGAGAAGGATGAGCTCAGCTGGGGGCTCTCGCACAACTGGATTTCTATAATTTCTCACATGTGACCAAGCCCTTTGCACAAGCCCTCCAGCTGCCCAAATATTCAAGCTGACCTACATCTTCTGGGAGGACCTGCTCATCCAGCAAGTGCCCATGAAATACCACGTGTTGAATCCCTAATTGGATGAGATGTTCCACTTTCATCCAACCTTCCTCTTTTACAATGTTCTCCTTTTGTTTGCAATGACTTTTACTTTCACAGCTTTTCCTTTGCTCAGTTGTAATATCCAAGAAGGGGGGCATTAAGTCTGTCTAGCTCACTGTGTATTCCCTGTGCTGATTACACTGTCCCATAGTTGGCACTTTCTGAATAACAGATGAATTAGTAGATGAAAGCATTGATAAACAATGCTTTCTCATCCTCTGATCGGGCATCTATGCTGACCTTGTTCTTCCCAGGGATCGGTTTCACACCAGACTTTCATCCACAGGCACCGTGGAGCCCTTGTGACTCTCGTCTCAAAATATCATATGCATATTAGCGCTTCTACTAATATTTTTCCTTGTCTTTTGATCATATAGGGAACCTGGGAGTAACTTTGGAGCAGTAGTGCTCTATTCATCAGAAACCAGCATGCAACCAGGCAGGAGGCAAACATCTCAGACTTAGACAAGATCCATCCTGTTTCCCCCTGCTAGACATCACTGGTCAATAGCAGCCAGACGTCCTTCAGTGGGAGAAAAAAATGTTTACTTTGCAAATGTCTTCCAGAGAACACTTGCCAATGCATTGAATTTCAGTGAGCTGTAAAGGAAATGAATGAGAAAATCTCTGTATTAAAGAGTGATCTCTGGGATCCACTACTTGCTTGCATTTGAAGAAAGAAAAAGAGATATGTGCAAAGAAGAAACTAAAAACTGATACAAAAATATACTGTGTAGGGAGGGAGGATTTGGATGGCAGATGTAGGCAAGAAAGCAAGGCTCATCGAGTATATCTTTTAATTTAATTTGGACTTCTGAACTAAACAAATATTTTGCATGTTCAAAAAACAAAATTTAATTAAAAAGCACACCCTGAGGCTGAAGACCAACAGAAACAAATTAATATAAACAAATTAATATAACCACAAGAATGAAATTATTATAATTAATCATTCAAATGTGGTAATGTGATGATGCATTCCTTAGTTGATTGTAATCTATGGGTTAAAAAATTGCAAGAACTTTACGATTTTATTAATTATATTATTGTAAATAGTAATATTGATCATTTAAGAACTTTTGATGAAGGAAGCTCAAGCTTTGCTTCAAAAAATAATTCTAGGGGCGCCTGGGTGGCTCAGTGGGTTAAGCCTCTGCCTTCAGCTCAGGTTATGATCCCAGGGTCCTGGGATCGAGCCCCGCATCAGGCTCTCTGGTCAGCAGGGAGCCTGTTTCCTCCTCTCTCTGCCTGCTTCTCTGCCTATTTGTGATCTCTCTCTGTCAAATAAATAAATAAAATCTTTAAAAAAATAATTCTAGCTCAGAAATGTAGAAAGAATGATAGAATCAGGAGAAAAATCACCATTTTCCAACACTCTAGAAATAGTGAAGTCAGAAATTTGTAGGAGTGGCTAAATCATGGAGGTTGCTTGTGAATAGAATTATCACAGTGCAAAAAGCAAACTGTCACCCGCCCCCCCACCACAGATAACTCACTTGGCAAGAGAAAATGGAGCTTTCACTGCAAATACGAAAGTTCCCAGCAGAGAGGCCTCCTGAATAGTGCATGCCCGCTGATGGCAGGTCAGGAAAGCCAAAGAATCCCCTAAAAATTACTCTTGCCACAAATGTTTAATCCAATCTCATCGAATCTTTGGACCCAAACTTCATTCAGGAAAGGTAAGGAGGGAGCCATGCCTCTCAATCTTGGCTGTGCGCGGAGATCACCTTCGACCTTGAGAAGATGCTGATGTCTGCGTTCTACCTCGGAGTCTGTGTGGAACCAGAGAAATCTCAATGTGGACTGAGCATGAGGGAGTTATTCTTTCATTAGCTCTGATAATGACATAATGATTCTGCATGACTGTTTAAATCGGCATCAAGGCCAAAGACATGGAGATGCATAGGAACTTTGAAATCTATATTCTATTTATTTGTAATGATTGAAAATAGCACTTGATTTTTTTAAAGGTTGTATTTATTTTTTTTATTTTAGAGAGAGAGGGAGCGTGAGCGGGGGTGGAAGGGAGGAGCAGAGCGAGAGGGGGTTGGGGGGGAATCTCAAGCAGACCCCCCACTGAGTGTGGAGCCCGACACGGGGCTCAATCCCCCAGCCCCAAAATCATGACCTAAGCGGAAATCAAAAGTTGAATGCTTAACCCACCGAGCCACCCAGCCACTCTGGAAAACAACATTTTAAAACATAAAGCTTAAAAAAATACAAAACCCATTAAGCTTAATTAAGAAAAATAGTTAGGGGCTTCATTACACCCAGAGTTATCGTTTCTACTGAAGTATTACAGTTTCCATAACACCCCTCACCATCTGCAATGATGTCACTCATTTTCTGGGTTTTATGTTTGTACATCTAGTGGTTTCCTCTTGCCTCTGCCTGCAAAACCAGGAAACCATAACCACTACCGCGTCCCTAGAAGGACTGCAGATAATAGGGCCACCACCAAGGTTTTTAAAAAGACAGGGATGGTGGTTCCTACCACATCCACCGTCAGCTGACTTGGCACATGCTGAAGACAGATGGATCTCGGGGACGGGCTCGGTCGGGTGGTGAGGCCAGAGGCAGCTGCTCTTCCCGTTGGGGTGGGTGGTGCTACAGGTTAGTGAGCCTCTGGTACCTGGCCTACGGCTACCAATCCAGTGAATGCTTTTTCTCTACCCCTGCTAGAAAAGACCACCGAGATTTCTTCCTCATCTCAATGTGAATATGTCCGTTTGTATATAATATGAGTATTACATTTACTGTAATATAAGTTTGATGGTGTATATTCATGTTATGAGTTTTTCTATGGTCTTAGTCAGTTTGGGCCACTCAGACAGAATACCATCGACTGTGTGACTTAACAGAAGTTTGTTTCTCACCGTTGTGGACAATGGGAGTTCCCAGGTCAGAGCTCCTAGAGATCCCGTGTCTGGCGGAACCAGCTTCGTGGCTCACAGATGGCCAACCACAGCATGTCCTTACACAGTGGTGAGCCCCACTGAAAGAGCGGCCAATCTCTCCCACCTCTCTTACAAGGGCACTAATCCCTGTGTGGGGGCCCTGCTGTCATGACCTAATTACTGCCCAAAGGCCCCAGCTGCTAGTACTGTCACCTTGGGGATTGGATTTCGACATACAAATTTTAGGAGAATGTGATACACTTTGGTATTTGGTGTTCGTGTTTTCCTCCTTCTCCTGCCCTCTGTCAGCCAACACCACATGTGTTCCTCATCGTTGACTTGCTTGTCTGTCAGGATGTGAGCTGCAGGCCACCCCGGGAGAAGTGTGAACATCCCTCAAAGACCTTACACTCTTTCTGTGGAGGGGTTCACACACGTCAGTGGTGCACAGGAGAGCCCTATCATGTTAGTCGGAGAGTACGTGGGGTTTCAGGAGTTGTGTGTGGGTGAGTGTTCTGTTTAGAAGCATTGGACAGTGATGGCGGGTGGTGGTCAGCTCCCCAGGCTTGACTACGTCCCCCAGAACTGCCTTTCTGGTGTGTCTCAGGGAGAGGACAGGAGATGTGCTCCTGTTAGAGGTGGAGGATGGAGGGAAGCAGTAGCTGTTTTGAGGTTCATGCCCTGGTCGCCCAAGGCATTCAACCGAATGCTGCCCTAGGTGCTGGTGTGAAAGGATTTGTCAGTTGTGATGGAACTCCTAATCAGTTGATTTTTTTAAAAATTTATTTATTTATTTGAGAGAGAAAGGGAGAGAGAGAGAGAGAGAGAGAGCATGCTGGGGGTGGGGAAGGGGCAGAGAGAAAGGGAGAAGCAGGCTCCCCGCTGAGCAAGGATTCCCAGTGTGGGGGTCCATCTCAATACCCTGGGATCATGACCTGAACCAAAGGCAGATACTTAACCCATTGAGCCCCCAGAAGTCCCCTAATCAGTTGTTTGTAAATGGTAGAGATTATACCGGTGGGACTTGGTTTAACTACTCAGAAGGCCTTAAAAATGGGATTAGACCCTCTCTGTGGAGAAAGGAGGACTCCTGCCTGGCCTGCCTAGGGACAAGTTTGACCTGTGGCCTTGGAATGCCATGGGCTTGTGATCCTCTCTTTCTGATGGCTCAACCTATGGATTTTGCCCACATAGCCAGTCTCAGAATGTCACAGTTGCAAAAGTCAGGTCCTTATTCTAAACCAGCATGTGTGAGTGTGTGCCTGTAGGCATACATGTGCATGTGTATATGTACATATGCAGGTGTCTGTATGTGTGTGTGTGTATGTTTGTATTTGTGTGTGTGCATGTGTGTATGTGTGTGTGCATGTTCATTGGCACTAGGCCTTTGTAAGAGGGTCCTGGGTCAGAAGTCTGCTATCTTCTGACCCTCCCCCCCATTCTCTCATTCTCACCAAGGACAGATGGGGGTATCTCTGGACCCCGCATATCAGCATTTAGCCACAGACTCAAAGCCCTGCCTAAGTCCTGGCATGGCTCTTCACCCCCGAGCACTGTCGCGCTGGCCCCTGGTTGTACGTCACCTTGAGGAAAGCACAGAAGGACACGTGCGTTGTATTTGTGACATTCCGCAGGGACAACTCTTCTCCACTTGCATCAAGGAGCCCGGGTTTGTCAACTGACTTGGGTCTCAGACTTGGGAAGGACACTGAGTTCTCCATTGTGGTGATAGGATGCTCCTTTCTTACCAAATACGGAGCTCTTCTTGTTTACTTAGTTGTAGACATCCAGTAAAACTGGATGCCCACACATTTCAGTATCAGGATGCCAGTGAGCAGAGGACGACCAGCACAGAGCCCTGTGATCCAAACTACATCTACTGCTCCTTCATTCCTGCTGCTTATTCCGGAAACCCTGCCCACCTTATCTAAGTGGCTAAATATGGCCACCTGGCCTTGTCAGGCTGCTATTTTACGGTTAGCTTTAAGTCAAAACCTTGATACCCCAATAGCCTCTCTGTTTTCCTGTAGCGCCTGAAAATAGTCTCTGAGTTACAGGAAGGCCAGCAGATTAGGAGGCAATCCCTGTTACGAACACAGTTTATGACTCCTGGTTCCCAAGAGGAGGAGGCATGAATGCCATGGTCTGGCATGGGGAAACGCTGGGGTCTGGCAGGAGGCAGAAGGAATGGTGAACTGTGGACAAGGGCCTTTACTGGGGTTTTCGCTAGGAGGGACAGGAGAGGCAGGGTAAGTAGGCTTACTGTTGGCTAGTTTAAACAAATTCAGTGAGCTCTGGGGCATAGGGCTGTCTTTAGTTGTCTGGTACCTGGCTCTGTGGTGATTAGGACAGGTGTATCGTGGGCTGGAGTGTTTATCTCTGGGAACTCGCTAACTCTGGGAGGGGTGGTCCTTCCAAGGTCAGTAAGGCCTTAGAGGTCAAAACACCCTGATGCAGAAGTTAAAAGAAGCAGTTAATTCTCTCCTACTGTTACTCCTACTCAGTACATCCATTGCAGGGGGCAGAAGCGTACAACATAGCCTCAGCAGTGGGTCTCACAATGCCTCTGCAAAGAGCATGTCCTGGGCCCTCCGAGGACATAGGCAATGTTCATGCTTTGTACATCCTGACATTCTGCTATCCACAGACCTCTGGGAGCCTTCCTATAGATAGTCCCATAGAATGTCTGATGTCTCTACTTTATTGAACATACTCTCTCATTATGTCAAGTTTTCAGTTAACTAACCAAGCCAACTTTTAGAAATATTTCTTCTTTTAAACTAAAAGAATTTTTTTTTTGAGGGAAAGAGAGTGCTGGAGTGGAGGAAGGGGCGGAGGGGCAGGAACAAAGGGAATCTCAAGCCCCGAGCTGAGCTGAGCTGGGAGCGCAACTCGGGGCTCGATCCCATGACCCTGAGGTCATGACCTGAGCTGGAATCAAGAATCAGGTGCTTGCTTAACCCACGGAACCACAGGGGCGCCCCTAGAGAATTTCAGAATTCTGCTGACCACAGGTATCCTTTGCATGGTATTTACCTGTTTTCTCTCTCTGTAAGCAATCCTTCAGAGATGCTGCCCCTCAATGTCGTCCCTGTCCTATCAGCTGGTCCTGCTGCCTATTTCCTATGGCAACTTCCAGCCCCCAGGTCTTAGAATTGATGAGCACGGACCCGGTACATGGTGAACACATGGTCTAAATTTACTCTAAGTTCCTGGGTGATGAATAAAATTGCCAGACTCTAAGAACTATGTCCTGGGGGTATGCCACCCTGGGAGAGATTCCCAGGATTAGTGAGTGAGGTCAACAAAATGAGATTGACTAGAGGGTGTCTTTACGGAATTGATGGTGGATGTATTCATCACCGAATCCACAAGCAAGTCTGGGGAAGGCGGGTGGGGGTCCCGATGTGGGGGAGGTCATGTGGTTTAATAGATATTGTGAAAGGTCATGTGTCTGGCCATGACTCTGCCATCATGTCTGGGTGAATTTGAGCAATGTCTTTTATCTCCTTGTGTCAATAGCTTTCTCCGTGAGTGAACCCCAAAGTCTGAAGCTCCAACATCCTCTGTCCCTAAGAGTGTCACAGAAATGATGTTTGGTGACTTAGAATTCAGAGTCCATAGTTTTTATTTTAAAAAGAGGGAATTTCTTACGAAATAAAAAATAGAGCTATACCATGACCCTGCAATTGCACTACTGGGTATTTACCTCAAAGATACAGATGTAGTGAAAAGAAGGGCCATCTATACCCCAATGTTTATAGCAGCAATGGCCATGGTCGCCAAACTGTGGGAAGAACCAAGATGCCCTTCAACGGACGAATGGTTAAAGAAGATATGGTCCATATATACTATGGAGTATTATGCCTCCATTAGAAAGGATGAATACGGGGCACCTGGGGGGCTCAGTGGGTTAAGCCTATGCCTTCAGCTCAGGTCGTGATCCCAGGGTCCTGGGATCAAGCCCAGCATCAGGCTCTCTGCTCAGCAGGGGAGCCTGCTTCCCCCTCTCTCTGTGCTTGCCTCTCTGCCTACTTGTGATCTCTGTCTGTCAAATAAATAAATAAAATCTTAAAAAAAAAGAAAGGATGATTACCCAACTTTTGTATCAACATGGACGGGACTGGAGGAGATTACGATGAGTGAAATAAGTCAAGAAAAGAAAGTCAATTATCATATGGTCTCACTTACTTGTGGAGCATAAGGAATAGAATGGAAGACATGGGGAGATGGAGAGGAGAAGTGAATGGGGGGAAATCAGAGGGGGAGACAAATCATGAGAGACTGGACTCTGAGAAACAAACTGAGGGTTTTGGAGGAAAGGAGGGCAGGGGGATGGGTGATCCTGGTGGTGGGTATTAAGGAGGGCACGTATTGCATGGAACACTGGGTGTGGTGCATAAATAATGAATTCTGGAACACTGAAAAGAAATTTAAAAAATAAATAAAAATTTAAAAAAAGAGAGAGAATTTCAAGTGGATGGAGTATCATCAGCTGGGAATAAGACAAAAACCCGAAGAACACAGAACCAACAATTCCATGGACCAGATCATCACACAAATGCCCTCCCTGTTTTCATGGGATGGAGCAGAGACTTGAATATGGATTCAAAGCCTTTCCAGTTCTTGCCCCCTCCCCACTGCCAGAGAAACAGGAACCCCACGTTATTTCTATAATTCTCCTCTCAGTCACCTCCTCTCTGATTCTGACTTAAAAACCAATTCTCAGCTTCTTGATCTGACTCTTTCTCCCATAATGCTGAAACCTGGAGAATCCGTGTCTGTGAAATATTCTGATTTCTCCCTCCTCTGAGCACAAAGCTGTGATCTGGACTCATTGTCACTTGCACAACTAGAGACCACTCCCAGCTGCGTGGTGAAGTGACCAACCGAATGGATATGCTAGCATTCACCCTGAGTTGAAAGATAACAGAGACAGTGTTCCCCTCTGTCTAGTAAACCCTGTGCTTTCCATAATAGAAAACTTGAAAAAAATGTATTTATTACTTTTAAGTGAATTTATTATTAATTACTAATTAATGGTTCTATAATGTATTCTTATTATTATTATTTTGGATAACTGATCACTTTTTAACCCCACACACATCTATGGAATTTGCTATGGACCTGGCATCATTCCAAGCACTTGCAGGTACGAGTTAGTTTAATTTAATGCTTACAGCGGCCGCCTGAGGTCTTGCTTTATCTTCATTTTACAGAGGCGGGGAATGAGACACAGTGAGCTTGGGTAACTTCCCAGGCAGTCAAAAGCCTGTGTTGATTTTCCCTTTTTCAAGTGGCCTGTGTAGTTAAACAATTTTAAGATACAGAAGAGAACAGAAAACAAGCCCCAGGACCAGCCCCCCAGTGTCAGCCCTCTCCTGCCGGCACACAGGAAGACATGCCTTAAATTCCAAACAATGCTCACGGAACAGAACAAAGAAACTCTTCTAAGACGGTAAGACTTGGGGATGGGCAGTTACCTTTGGAGATATTTATCTCCAGTGTTTCCAATAAAATGGAATGTCCTTCCTCAATTCTGCTTTGAAAAAAAAATTGCTAACATAAATTACAATCCACACGAAGGGACAGAAATTGTGCTTTTCAAGTTTTCTTCTTTGTGTTTAATGGTGTGGCAAAGTTCTAGAGATCTCTCCTTAGATCTCCTTCTCCAACCGGTACCGGCCTCAGCTCAGACACACATGCTCCCACACACACGCACACATGCCCGTGGTGAACCCCAGCTGCCGGCGTGGCCATCACCATGGTGCTTTCTGCACACAGCTGCAGAATACTGCTTTTATCACTTGGAACCAGAAGAGGTTCAACCCTGGGAAGGGGAAATCAAGTCAGTGACATGCTACAGAAGGTAACAACTAGGCAGTCAGGAGCAGCGTGTCTCACGACAGTGACTCACATGTCTCACGACACGCAAGAGGTCAAGTTCATGTACAGCTCATATCCATGTCCAATGTCCATGGACTTTCTCACCTATTTAAAGACCACGTTTATGGCAGGCTCCCAATAATACAATTAAATTGTATTATTTCAACAATACTTTTTCAACAATATTATTTTCAACAATATTATTTTAACAATTATTTGTTCAACAAATAAATGTACACAACAACTTTGCTGAAGAAGAAACAAAGACCCAGGGGGATTAAAGAAAGTCTTTGATGCCACACAATCATGAGGCAGCTGAGAAGCTTTGGGTCCAAGTCTTCTGACTTTATATACTATGTTCTTTTCAGTGCCCCATGGTCATTATCTTCATAGGGTGCAGCTAATCATTTTGATTTTAAAAGTAATGTGCAGTGCCTATCAGTGGAGTATAAATCAATTTGGTTAGTGCAGATTTGCCTAGAATAATTTCTGTCATTTATTTCGGTGTTTAAAAAAATTCTGAACAGCAAAGAAAGTTCTGTTATTATTTTAAATTTCCTTTGGTGTCCCTACCCCACCCTCCTCTTGGAAATATGCGACTACAATGGTGTGTTCCCACGCAGGCAGGGCGATGAGCAGGCAGGACTGGGGACCAGAGGAGAAGCATTCAACTTGACTGTGAGTTTGGAAAGAGATATGCTTCATTAAGACATTTCAACAGGAACGAACGCCTGCCTTTACAGCATCAGCAAAATGATCATGCTGCTTCTTTCTATTTGCCTATTGATTTATGGGATTATAGAAATAGATTTCTTAACTGAATACTACTGGTGCATTCCAGAATTATGTCCTAAATGATCATATATACCGTATGTCAAAGGCACCTTGAGGACCCTACCCATGCTCTGCCCAGATCCCCTGGGCTCTCCCTTGTAGGCTCTGTTCACCCTCCTCCAGCTTCAGAATAGCCCACATCCGGGACTTGTTTTGGAAACTCCTGGAGCCACTTTGCACATCCACAGAGGACAGAATGCCTACGATTTTCCAATTCCCGGAGCCACTGGCAACCAGTGCCTCAAGGGCAGGACACCCAGCTCCTCATCTGGAGTTGGGACACACCCTGAGATGCAGGAGGACTGGGGTCTCTCCTCAGGATCCGATGAAGCCGGTCCCGCCGGGATTGTCTGCCTCACCCCTCCCGGCTCCCTCTCTTCTGCCCTCTGTTCTCCTCTCTCTCCTGTTTTCCCTGCGAGCGTTTCTTGAAAAGATCAGCCACCTCGGACTCGGCTCTCTGCATTGTACTATTTGCTCCTGGGGAGCTGACCTTAAATAGGGACTCTACCAGATTTGATTTGCCATATTTCATTTTGATTTTACCTTGTGTGTTATTTCTTGTTGTTACTGTAACGAAATTATCACAGACTTGGTGGATGAGAGCAGTGCAAATTCATCCTCCCCGCTTGCATTTCGGAGGGAACATTCTAACCCAGGTTCCCACACTGAGCTCCTCCCCAAGGCTCTGGGTGAGGATTTGAGGCCTTTTCCATCGGCATCCACGGCTGTGTCCCCCATCACCCTGTCACATCTGTCTTGGCCCCCACTTCCTTCCTAAGGACCCTGATGACGGGCCACCTGGATGACCCAGAATGATCTCTGTAGCTCAGGATTCCCCAGCTGAACCACACCCACAAGTACCTCTCCTCCGGTAAGGTGAGCTCCTCAGGCCCTGGGAATGACGAGGGGTCATCCCGGAGGGGAGTGCATTTCTTTCTACCTTAACAGTTATTCTCATAAGTGAGATTGACCTATAATGTTTTTTCTCTTTTTCCTGAATGTTTTGTTCAGTATTGCTCTTAGGATAATAGCATTTATGAAGATGATTCCTTTTTCTTTAGTCTCAAACTTTTTATATAGCAAGAAAGTTGATCATTTTTGGAAAATATAACAAAATCCCCTATAAAATCATATGGGTATACAACTCTTGAAAACTGCTCCTTAAAAATTTTAAACATTTCAACACTGGGTGTCAGATGCAACTAATGGATCGTTGAACTTTGCAACAAAAACTTATGATGTACTGATCACTGATAGATTGGCTAACTGAACGTAATAAAAAGTTTTAAGTATATATAGCTCCATTTTTGTCCTCTCAGAGTTTTTCTTTCTCCTTGTGTCAGTTCTGGAAATGTTTTACTGGGCTTTTGACATAATGTTTTTCAAATTCATTTCCAGAGCACTATACAAGGTGATGTCCTTGTACAGGGATGATGTCCTTGTACAGGGTGATGTCTGATTTCCTTTTACAAATCTCCTCCAGGCACATGCTTCCGAAGTTGGGTTCTCTCTCTTTCTCCTTGATTACATTCTGCATTTAAAAGCTCACTTGTTAATATACCTTTAAGAAATGTACCAGCTCTTAGATTTATTGTGTTAATCCTTCTGTTCTCTGATTTATGCATTTTTACTTTTGAATATCTTGATGTAAGGAATGTAAACATCTTTAGGCTTTTCATTTTCTGTTTTTCCAGGACTGAAAGTTGAGCTTACCTTTTATTCTAAATGAAGATTGGTTTTATTTTCTGAAAATGGAATCATTAGTTTCACTGAATGCTCTTTAACATTTCTTTTCATTTGAAACATTTCACATATTCCATATTTTTCTGTAATAGCAGCAAAGTTCTTTATATACATCATAATGTAACCATTATTTGACATTTACATAATATCCAAGTTTTCTATACCAGAATAATTCCGTGATAGACAAATGCATATATACTTCTGTATGTTTTTATTTGAATTTCTTTAGAGAAAAGTGGTAGATGTCTCATCTACACGAAGGGCATCTCCTTCATGGTTCCTCAGCACAAGGATGGGAGTATAGATTTCATCCTCTAACTTAGCAGTTTCTGCTTACAACCCCCACCTCCAGTGCCCCCCAGAACTCGGCAGATATTCTTGGGGGAACCAGTGTTTGAAATCTGCCAAGTCCCAATGTCACACTCCCACCTCTGTGGACAGCTCCATCTTTACTGGCTTCTGCTTCCCCAACGCGGCTTCCCTACCTGGCTCACATGTGACCCTCTCCTGTCCAGGACCAGCAGGTGCCTCAGGAAAAGCCTGGCTCTGACAGCTTCCTCAGAAAGACTGCCGCCTCTCTCCACAGTGGGTCAGCTCAGCCTTGTTACTTATTCTTTCAAATGACCTTAATTGAGCATCTTCTATGTGCCAGAGACTGTGCAGGTCCTGTGAGTACAGAACATATTTTCTTGCTCTAGAAAGAGTCAAGATTAGGACTCAGATCCCTAACTCAAGGGAAGACCAATGGCACACTTCTGAGATTCACGTTTTGCAAAGAACAAGCTTCTCCCCTTCCAGCCCATCTTGAAGACTCTGACTGGCGTTAATTGACTCAAGCATTTTGAGCCCTCTCTGCAGCTTTAGCTTCTTTGGGGAGAAGTTGCTTTTAATCTGACTCTATCTGCTTCCTGCCAATGTCCACTTGGATCTCCTTTTATATTTCATTCTACTTCCTATCACTAAGTGTTTCCCGTACGTTAAAGTGTTTAATCCCCAAAACATTCCCTACTGTTATTCTTCCCCAGTCTCCAGACCAGGGTGCTGAGACATTCAAGTCACTGGTTTTCCCAGGTGGCTCCCAGCACATGCTGCCGTGGAGGGACCTGTCACTTCTGTGTCCCCGATATGTGTCCTGGCCACTCCTGCCACCTGCTCACTCATGCGAGTTCTTGCTGTGACCAGCGAGGCACTGAATCCACAGACCAGGTTGGAGAAACTGGACATTTTTATATATCAGTTCTCCAATTTATGAGTGTGGCATGTCTGTCCAATTATTTATGCCTTTTTAAATATGGCTCTCTAGTTTTTTCTGTGATTTTTATATAGAGGACTCGTTAGAGTTATTCTTGTGTACATAATCTTTCCTGGTGCTCCTGCCATTTAATTTTTCAAAGTATGTCCATGGGTGTGTAGAAACACCTCTTCACTGTGGTGTAGTCTTAATCTGTGTATACAGTTGGCCCTTGAGCAGGCACTGATCTCCTGCGCAGTCAAATATCCACATATGACTTCTGACTTCCCGCAAAACTTAACTACTAACAAACAGCCTGCTATTGACCAGAAATCTCACCCATGATCTAAATAGTGGGTGTCATACTTATTATATACTGTACTCATGCAATAAAATCAGCTGGAGAAAGCATGTTACTAAGAGAACCTTAAGGAAGAGAAAATACGGTTACAGTTCTGTACCATATTTATTGAAAAAATGCGCACCTATATACACTCTTCGGAGCCTACAATCCCCTACCTGCAAATAACGTGTTTCCTTTTCAAGCCTTTTCCCCTTTCTAGGGCTTTGGTGGCCTCCTCACTAGCAACTCGAGCACGTGGCAATCAGGACTGATGACAGAGGGTTTCCTGATCTTGTCGAAGGCCATAGGAACAAAGGTTTCACCGTGAAGTATGGAGACATCAAAGCAAAGACCCATCAAAGACAGCAAAACCCGCCCCAGGGATGCCGAACTGGAAAGCTGTTTTACTGGTGCTCTCTTCCCAGATGCCACTGCTCACATGCCATAAGCTGAGGGGGATCCAAGCGTGCTGGACACGGCAGACCTACTGATATTTGCAGACATGGAAATTCTTTTAAACTGATGGTGCACAAGGGAATGAACTGCAGTTTCTGCCTTCTGCCAGGGCTCCTTTTCAATCCCCAGTCACCTGCACTGTCCTTACACACTCCCCTCGCCCCCCTCCCCTGCAACAAGGAGCTTCTGAGACCCTCTCCCTCTCATAAGCTGCTCAGTCAATTTCCTCACCAGGTTAGTCACTAAACTCAGCTTTTTTTTTCCTTTTTCTTTCTTTCTTTTTTTCTTTTTAAAACATTACAAGGAATTTTCCCAATTTCTAGTTGACTAAGAATTTTTATTATGGTGGGTGTATGGGTGGCTCAGTCGATTAAGCGTCTGAGTCTTCATTGCTGCTCAGGTCGTGATCTCAGAGTGGCGGGTTTGAACCCTGCATAGGGCCCCTGCTCAGGACAGTCTGCCTGAGATCCTCTCTCCCTCTCTCTGCCCCTCTTCCGGCTCTCTCACTCTCTCTGTCTCTGTCAAATAAGTAAATAAATCTTAAAAAAAAAAAAAGCATTTGTGTTAAGAATGGAATTTTGTTAAGAATGAAAATCAAAATTTATCAGGTGCTTTCTGTGTCTTAAAATGGTAATTACGTATTTTTTTCAATTAGGTTAAATAATTTTCTAATGTTGACCAAAGCTTGCGTTTCCAGAATAAATACAAGTTGGTCATTTATGTTTGCTTTTTTCCCTCCCTGAATTTAGTTTGCTAATATTTTGTTTGGAATATATGCATCTCTCTGAATGTGATGACATGTAAGCTCGTTTTTGTTGCACAATATCTACTTAAAAAAAAAAAAATTTCCCTAAGAGTTGGTACAGGTTGGGCTATTTCTTTCCTGAATATCTGGTGCTATTTGCCAACAACTGCAATTTCTTTGTGGGAGGATGTTTGATTACCAATTTGATTTCTTTGATAGAAGATTTTCAAGTTACTCATTTCCCTTTGAATCGATTAGTTTTCATTTCTTTAATTACAGGTGATTGGTTCAAGATTATTCATAATACCTTTTAAATATTTGCTTAATATCTGCAGGACAAAGAGTGATGTTCTGTTTTCCACTCTTTATATTGGATATTTTTGTTTTCTGTTTCATTTTCCTGTTCAACCTGCTAAAAGCATGTTAATATTATCTCCAAAGAATGAGATTTTGGCTTTATTTATCATCTTTTTATGCTTGTTTTCTAGTTCCTTAATGTCTACTCTTATATATAATCATTACTTCCTTATTTATTTAGCTGTGGTTTGTTGTTTTTCTAATGTGTTTGTTTTCCTACATTCTCATGAGGGATGCTTAGCTCAAAGATTTAAAGATTTTTTTCCCTTTTTCCTTTCATTTTTTTTCCCAATAAAGTCACATACAACCATTAATTGCCTCCTTTTTTTTTTTAATTTCATTTCTTTTCAGTGTAACAGAATTCATAGTTTTACACCACACCCAGTGCTCCATGCAATGCCTGCCCTCCATAATACCCACCACCTGGCTCCCCCAACCTCCCACCCCCCGCCCCTTCAAAACCCTCAGGTGGTTTTTCAGAGTCCATAGTCTCTCATGGTCCATCTCCCCCCACAATTTCCCTCAATTCCCTTCTCCTCTCCATCTCCCCACGTCCTCCGTGTTATTTGTTATGCTCCGCAAATAAGTGAAGCCATATGATAATTGACTCTCTCTGCTTGACTTATTTCACTCAGCATAATCTCTTCCAGTCCCGTCCATGTTGCTACAAAAGTTGGGTATTCATCCTTTCTGATGGAGGCATAATACTCCATAGTGTATATGGACCACATCTTCCTTATCCATTTGTCCGAGGAAGGGCATCTTGGCTCTTTCCACAGTTAGGCGACCGTGGCCATTGCTGATATAAACATTGGGGTAGAGATGGCCCTTCTTTCACCACATCTGTATCTTTGGGGTAAATACCCAGTAGCGCAATTGCAGGGTCATTGGGAAACTCTATTTTTAACTTCTAGGAGGAGGCGCCGGTTCAACCTGTCGCCTAAAGTGAGCTGATTACCTACCAAGGAACTCTGATCACCCATTAATTGCCTTCTAATTGGAGTTTTAGGTGTAAAATCAGTCTTGAAATGTATTATTTTCATGACCTTTTAATTCACAACAATTTACAGTTTCCATCATGATATCTTCTTTGACTATGTGTCATCTAGACGTGTGGTTTTAATCTTTTTTTTTTTTTACAGTATACAGTTTTATTTTCACTCAAGCCATTGCCTACCATTTTCACTCTTATGCATTTTTCTGCTTAAAATACTTGTGAGATTCTATATTGATACATAAAGAAGTTTATCATTGATTTTTACATATGTATAACTTTCCATTCCATAGATTTGGCTTTTGTTTTTGAAAATATATCTTGAAATCTATTTTTCAATATTTGTTCTCTTCATTGGTTGGGTTTCCTTTCTCTTTTTTTTATTTAATTCTATTTTTTCATTGTTCCAAGATTCATTGTTTATGCACCACACCCAGTGCTCCATGCAAACGTGCCCTCCTTAATACCCACCACCAGGCTCACCCAACCACCCACCCCTCTCCCCTCCAAAACCCTCAGTTTGTTTCTCAGAGTTCACAGTCTCTCATGGTTCATCTCCCCCTCTAATTTCCCCCAACTAACTTCTCCTCTCCCTCACATTGGGTGGTTTTAATCTTTTAAATAGATATAAGAATTTCTAGTTATTTCTCTCTTATGAATTTCCAGTTGCATTGTGAGGAGATATAGTTCATGCTATGTAATTCTGTAAAATTTAACTAGAAAAATGTGTAATTTTCTGTCCACATCACGTATTTTATGTGTGTTTGAAAAACTGTGTATTTTGGGATTATTGAATTTATCTTTTTTTTAATGATGCTTGGTCAAGTTTGTTCCAATCCTCAAAATCTTCAGTTTCTGTCCACCTGTCATATCACATCTTTAGAAAGGTGTTTTAAAAATGATCATTATATTTTTCTAACAAATTGGATGTTACCAGCAGAATGTGGTCATTTTTATACTAGTCATACTTTGTTGGCATTAAAATTTATATGGCTGGGCAGCTTGCCATATTTTCCCCTCTCATGTTATTTTCACCTTTATTTGGGTGTGTTGAGATTGATAGCAAGTAGGCTGGCTTGAGAGAGATGCTGTATCATCTTTTCAAAAATCATCTCTTTCTTTCACGAGTGAAGTTGAATAATTAAAAGTATCTTCAACTTCTTTTTTTCCATTTTATTGTATTTGATATCCTCTTGTTTTAGGTAGATCTTTTGAAAACCATATATTGTTGTATTTTATTGTAACTCTAGCCTGAGGGTCTTCATCTTTTAACTGGAGCATCTAGTCCAATTATTTTTATTCAAATTATCGTCTAGTCCAATTATTTTTACTCAAATTATCGATCTAGCTTTTGACTATTTATAACTGATACATACTGATTTGTACTTGTGAATTGATCTTTTTGCTTTCTCTTCTTCAGCTGTATTTTGACTTCTTATAGATTGATTATTTTTAATCATTTCATTCCCCCTCTAGAAACAGAAGTAGTATATTTCATCACTATTCTTTAGGCGGTCACCTTAGAAATGAACTATTCATACTCAGGAATAGCTTGAGGTAATACCTCTATGCTCTTCCTAGACAATCAAAGCACCTCAGTTACAGGTTGTTCTCTTGATTATATCTTAGGAACATTTAAGTATTTATTTCATTCCCCAGCATTATTTTTTCCCTATGTTATACCTTAATATTTGTTTGGATTTTCCCATATATTTATTATTTTCTTTGCTGCTTATCAAGTTTAGCCTTTGAGATAATTCATCGGTGATTGCTTTCCTTCTGCCTATGCATATTCTTTAGATTATGATCACCCAGAGGGCATGCACTCACCAGGCTCTACTAAATGGAGCTTTCCTTGTAAGTCTCATGTAAATACCAGCAGCAACACATCATGAATTTCTTTGTCACTTGTGTCCTGTCTGATGCAGTCATGGCGCCCACCTGGGCTGGCTTCCCTGCGTTATGTCCCAGGGACCTAGGCTCCCCCGTAGTCCTCATCACGTGACATGAGCACTGGTCTCCACAGGGGAGAAGAGAACACGGGTTATCATCTGCCAGGTGCTGTGACATCTGTGTAGCATCTGTCAGGAGGCCATATCCACCACTTGGGCCCACATCTCATGGACCGGAACCCAAGGATATGACCCAACTATGTGCCAGGAAGGCAGAAAGTGCAGATTTCCCACCAGAGTCCTGGAAATGGAAAATGGGATCAATGTATATCTGGACATGCTGTGCTGTCTTGGGAATGTGCTGGCAGCAAGATCTCTATTTTTGTCTGAAAATACTGGGGCTTCATAAGTGAGCAATAAAGACAAAAGTCTCTGTCTGTATGGGGCTTACATTCTTACCTGGTGAAAAAGGTAGCTAATAAGTAGAGAAATGAACAGCATACCTGATTTGATGGTGAGTCAGAGGATGGAACAAGAAAGAGCAACCAAATCAGGGACAGAGAAGAGAAACCCCCAGGAGCAGGGCGCAACATTTAATGAGATGGCCAGTATGGTCTCACTGGGGAGATACAAGTTATTATCTATTCGGAGGATGAGCTATGAGCAGATCTGGGTGAAAGGCAAACATGAGAGCCCGGGCTGGGAGCTTGCCTGGCACATCCCATATTGGAACATTGGGACTGGAGCCAGCAGATGGTGGAGAAGCAGGGAGGTGAGGTCACCAAGGTCCTGGGAAAATTGGATAGATAACTCAGCTTTTTAAAAATAAGTTGCTGAAAGGAGACAGTCAACAAAACAAAGAGGCAACCCACGGAATGGGAGAAGATATTTGCAAATGACAGTTGCAAAAGGTTGATATCCAGGATCTATAAAGAACTTCTCAAACTCAACACATGCAAAACAGATAATCATATCAAAAATGGGCAGAAGATATGAACAGACACTTCTCCAATGAAGACATACAAATGGCTATCAGACACATTAAAAAATGTTCATCATCACTAGCCATCAGGGAGATACAAATTAAAACCACATTGAGATACCGCCTCACACCAGTTAGAATGGCCAAAATTAGCAAGACAGGAAACAACGTGTGTTGGAGAGGATGTGGAGAAAGGGGAACCCTCTTACACTGTTGGTGGGAATGCAAGTTGGTGCAGCCACTCTGGAGAACAGTGTGGAGATTCCTCAAGAAGTTAAAAATAGAGCTTCCCTATGACCCTGCAATTTACCCCAAAGATACAGACGTGGTGAAAAGAAGGGCCATCTGTACCCCAATGTTTATAGCAGCAATGGCCACGGTTGCCAAACTGTGGAAAGAACCAAGATGCCCTTCAACAGACGAATGGATAAAGAAGATGTGGTCCATATACATTATGGAGTATTATGCCTCCATCAGAAAGGATGAATACCCGACTTTTGTAACAACATGGACGGGACTGGAAGAGATTATGCTGAGTGAAATAAGTCAAGCAGAGAGAGTCAATTATCATATGGTTTCACTTATTTGC
>PISX010024900.1:10020-27222 GCA_004024625.1 Mellivora capensis | reverse complement strand
CAGCACACTGGCTCCTCACGCATCACATGAAAAAAAAGAAAAAAGAAAAGTGAGATAACTTCCAATTTGGAATGCTGATTTGAACGGTCCTCAAAATCTTAACATCTCTTATTCTAGGACTTCAACATAATTCCCACTAAAATAATAAGTATTCTCAACTATAAATGCAAAAATAAGGCACCACTGGGGCGCCTGGGTGGCTCAGTCAGTTGAGCATCCGACTCTTTCGGCTCAGCTCACGATCTTAGAGTTGTGAGATCAAGCCCTACAAGGGGCTCTGCACTCAATGGAGAGTCTGCTTGAGAGTCTCTCTTTCCCTCTTCCTCTGCCCCTCCCCACACCCCATGTACACTCTCTAAAAATAAATTTTTAAATAAATAATAAAAAATAAGTCACTATTGATTCTAATATAAACAGCTACCATAAAATGTACACATTCCTGTGTCTGAAACAAAGCCACTACTGATTCAAGTTACTAATTGCCGTGACTGTCTTCACTAAGAATTCATAATGTAAATCAGTATACAACAGTATTCAGCATAGAGCAGCAAAAGGAACACATGTTTGGAGTCCAGAGATCTAGTTTTCAGGTACCTCCTGTTTGATCTAGTCAATCTGAGCCTCAGTTTCCTCACCTATACAGTGAGGAGAATAATAATACCACCATCCTACATGTTGGTAAAGTTAGGATTAGGGGTGTTATTTATGGAAAAACACATCAGAAAGTATAAACAGATTTTACATTTGTTATAGAGCAACTGACTGCAATTCTAACAGCAAATATACAGTATACATGAAATGTTTTACTGATCTTCAGAATAGACAGAGTTGTAGGAAATACTTATTTAACCACAGAAATACCCAGAAATTACACTCATTATTCAGATTGCCTGGAAAAACTTAACAGAAGCAAAGAGATTTCAACAACAGTTTGATGAGACATGGAGATAGTAGTTTTTGGAGAACTCATCAAGTCAGATAGCTTTTTCAATAAGTCAATATATATATATTTCAAAGATTTTATTTTTATTTATTTGACAGAGACACAGCAAGAGAGGGAACACAAGTAGGGGAAGTGGGAAAGGGAGAATCAGCGAGGAGCCCAATGCAGGACTCGATCTCAGGACCCCAGGATCATGACCTGAGCCAAAGCCAGACACTTAACTGAGTCACTCAGGCGGCCCAGGTTTTTCAATAAGTCTTAATCATAACATCTTACTGTAAGTGTGCCCCCTTTTTCCAGAAATTTCATGGGTGGTAAGTGATAACCACTCCATACCCATACATATTTATCAAAGCGTACTACCATTTCTACGAAGATTCACCCCAAACTACTCTCGTTAGCCCTGGAGATGATCTAAACTTATCTATAATTTAATAAAACTGCTTTTAATGCTGATGTTATTTTTAGTGTGGTTATAGAAGCAAAAAGATCTTTGAACTAAAATAAGTCTGCAGATTTCATGACCCATTTAAGTCTAGTTGAGGATTTTTAATTTTTTTTAATTTTTTTGAAGATTTTATTTATTTGACAGAAATCACAAGTAGACAGAGAGGCAAGCCGAGAGATGAGGAAGCAGGCTCCCCACTGAGTAGGGAGCCCGATGCGGGACTCAATCCCAGGACCCGAGCTCGGATCATGAGCTGAGCCGAAGGCAGAGGCCTTAACCCACTGAGCCACCCAGGCGTCCCACAGTTGAGGAATTTAGGAACAAAAATGAAACTCAGGGTTAAAATTAGTTTTATTAATAAATTTAAGGTACTTTAATAAAATATTTTTCTAACTGTATTTCCTCTTCCCAGTATAAACAGTACTAAGGCTAAAGTATGACTATCTTTAATGAATGTGCCACTTAGCCATCAGTACTTATGATTCAAAGTCTTCTTAATTAACAGTGAGGAAACTTTCCAAATACTGTGCAATGAACTGAACTTGAACTCTGACAGTCATTAATGGATAAAATTGCAGAGGTAGGAAAAACAAACTCTTGATAAGCAGAGTTTCTAAACATTTATTTTTCCTATAGAAAATCTATAAAGGACATTTTCTACTTCAAGTTTTCAGAGATTTTTTTTTTAAAGATTTTATTTATTTGACAGACAGAGATTTACAAGTAGGCAAGAGAGGCAGGCAGAGAGAGAGAGGAGGAAGCAGGCTCTCTGTGGAGCAGAGACCCCGATGTGGGGCTCGATCCCAGGACCCCGGGATCACGACCCGAGCCGAAAGCAGAGGCCTCAACCCACTGAGCCACCCAGGCGCCCAAGTTTTCAGAGATTTTTACATCATACTACAGATCACACTAAAAATTGTTATACTCTCTCATTCTTACTCAATAACCTAAGCCAGGATAAAATTTTAGGAATTCAGTGAAAGAAAAGCACTCTGTTGGGGGAAAATTAAGAGTTAATTTTTTTCAAACTAGAAATACACAAGTCCATTTCTCAGCCATCAACCAACCCAAATAATTAGGTTCAGAACAAACAGATAAAAGGCCCTAACTGAAGAAGAGTTGAAAGCATAGGGTCCTTTGTATTTCTATGGCCAATCCCGTTGCTCAAGGTTTACTTAAGAACTCTTCCATCTTAGGTCTTAGAATGAAATTATCTTGGATTTAGGGCAATTTTCTCTTCGGATCTCAGAGGGTTTGGTTTGCTCTATGCAGCCTCTAAACATGTCCTGGAGTAAAGGACTGGAGCCCATGGCCCTTGCCCACCTCTGACTGTCCTACTTTCCTGCTTCTTCTGATCCAGTTCTGACCCCAACTCTGGGACTTCTTGGAGGTTTGAAAGGGGAAAAGGAGAAGAGATTTCAGCCAATGTCTCCCTAATGGTAACATAATGCTAACTCTACTGCTCTTGTACTGACAATTACCAGTGCCTCCTTCAGGAAGGTTTTTAGGTAAGAAAAGACCCCCCAATGCTGAGAGTCACAGCAGTGACTCCTCCACAGAACGAGAACAAAGACTCAAATCCAGCACCCTTGGAAAACTCTCTCTGATGAGGGGCTCCAATTCAGACTACTATTTACCCCTTAGACCTACACTGGAATATTCAGGAACTTTTACTGGTTATTAGTCTATTGGAAAACAGTAGAATCAGACAAAGATTACCTCCTGGATCCAGGGCTCAAAGTGTGAATTAAATGACTGAAGAAGCAGTGTACCTCAGCCAGCAGGTCTCCCTGATTTCAGTCACTACATTAGACCCTGAGGAAGGAGGCCAATATCAGACACAGATCCTTCTCCAGAGGGAGCCACAGTCTTAGAGCTACACTAAGACATCCCTGAGCATGCACATGAATTACACAAGTAAATAAATAATTGATCCAGTAAGCAAAGGGAAAGGATTCTTTTACGCTGTAGTAATCTGAAGAGACTTCCTTGCAAGCATCAAAACACGGTGGGCTGTGACCCTTACACCAGGCTCGTCAGGCCCACTTGCTCATGACAGAATTATATTTGACAGGGAAGGTAAGAGTAGGTAGGATGAAGAAATAAAACTCCAAAAGCAAAGTTACTAGGAACGAGGCAGAGAGCAGCCTGACAGGATGGTAACAAGTGGAAGGTATGGGCTAGAGTCCAAAGAAGCACCTGATGACAAAAACATACGTGGGGAGTAATAAGATCCCGATCACACCAGGCTCCAAGACCATGTTGATCTTCTCAGAAGGAAAGTTAGTAGCAACATGTGAGTGAAAAGCAAGTATAAAAATATTATGCCATGAACAGGTGAGGCAATGTTTACTTTCCAAATCAGTAATGATGAGCTGGGGGTAAATAAAATACCAGCAGCAATATCTAGTGATTACACTCAGCACCCTTCTCCCAGGAGATGGGTGACAGCCGGCAACTGAGGGTGGCCTCCAGCCATGTACAACAGCCTGAAAGAGAACCCACCAGTTTTCTCTGGGGAAGCAGGAAGCAGGAGTTGTGCAGAGTGTGATAGGAACTTGATAAAAACCGGGTAACGAGAGTCCTTACCTAAACCAGGTGCTAGGTCTGCATGGAAAACCTGCACTTAAAGGATCTCAGTCATGCCCTGGACATGTCAAAGAGCACAGTGAGATAAAAGGCCAGAGTTTTTTACCAGCCAGCCCACTGTGGAGGAAGGAGTTCTCGCTGGTGCGCAGTCCAAGCATTAAAGTTTCTCTTGCCTGGAAACTCAGTGAGCCAGTCCTGCCAGAATTGAACGCCTTTCTGACAGCCTATTGGGTTCCATCTTTAAAATCCCAAAGCAGGGACGCCTGGGTGGCTCAGTTGGTTGGACGACTGCCTTCGGCTCAGGTCATGATCCCGGAGACCCGGGATCGAGTCCCGCATCAGGCTCCCAGCTCCACCGGGAGTCTGCTTCTCCCTCTGACCTTCTCCTCGCTCATGCTCTCTCACTGCCTCTCTCTCAAATAAATAAATAAAATCTTAAAATCCCAAAGCATCTCCTTGTCTATGAAGCCAAGCTGAGTTTCTAGGGAATGATGAGAAGCAGACTAGACTAAAGCCCAAGGACAGAGTCAGGTCCAAGTTCAGGACACAAAAGAGCAAGACACAGGATGCTGTCAAAGAGAGGAATGAATGAATGAAGGGCCATATCTTCAAGGCCAGGGGACTCACAGGCAAAAATAAAGGGCAAGCCATAGTCGAAAAACCCATGGGCTCCTGAAGTCAGAGACTAGGAAGCAGACAAGCATAGGGACAGGAAAGAAACTCAGTTCGGAGAAGAGATCATTCCTGGCATTGCATGTTCACATAAAAACCACATGCTTAATAAAGTTGTGTTCTATCAGAATATAGTGTATATAGTAAAACTATAATAAGCTGAGTGAGATTACTCTTCTGACCAAAAAGCCTCAAGGTCCAGTTTATCACACACCAGATTTCATGTTATGTTTGTATAACCCAACTTGAAGAGAGCTTGTCTTTCTATATGAAAATATTGAGAGGCCACTGACACTGTACAATCACAGTAAAGAAAAATTAAAATGTGTAATTATTAGCATGGATTTTACCATAATCATTACGCTATGCAATGCTATTCTTAAATGCAAACATAAGAGCATTAACCTTATGCAGAAGCACTGAAATTACACAATTTACATTTCATAGCTTGCTCCCAGAGGGTACCTCAAGCCAGCCAGAAGAGACAAACTGAAGCTAGACTCAGGAAGGTTGGAAGGAAGAGGACAGGGTGCCCAGGCATTTAGCCTACCCAATGGAGCACTCCTTTGGACACAAAAATACTCAACAGCAAAGTTCAGACCTTTAAGAGCCTGGGGAGCGGGGCTGAGGTATATGCTCAGGCCTGATGGCTGCTGGGTTTTCCCTTCAGACCGTCTAACCAGACTGAGGGCAAATAAAGCAGGTATTTCCCCTGCCCACAGATAAGCCACCAGAATCCATGGCAAGGGTTGCCCACAGGTTTTTAAACCTCCACACCTGGACATAGACACCTAGACTGGGGGTAAGCTAGGGACCAGCCCACCAAATGTTCCACTGTGCTGCTAGCCTGGGGCAGGGTTGGGCACTCCCCACTCCCCACAACACTACGAGATTTGGGCCCCTGACTCCAGCCCTCCCTAAGCCTGGGAGCAGAAGCTAGAGAGTCACAGCAGAACATGGGCCTCCTCCTCCCTAACATGACCCGGTCACCGCTCCATGTGAAGGGTGGTAGCAGACAGGAGGCAGTAGCTGGAAAGGGGAAGCAGAACAAGGCCAAGGGAGGTAGAAAGGCAGACCTGTCCATGAGCCAAGGCCTCCAGCTCAGGCTCCGTTGTCCCATCAGACTTCATTTACAAAACAAGATCAAACATAAAATGAAGAACTTCAAGATGCTGATTGCAAAACATTAAACCAATCACAGGATCCTTCCCAGCATCGAGTCCTGCATGACTACATGGGCTGTATGCCCAAGACACTGGGCTTGCCCCATTCTCTACTGTAACATGAAAATCAAAGGTGAAGGAGGTTAATCTGTAGCTTTCTACAAAGCTTCTTGAAATTATGCTTTAAATGGAAATAGAAGAGTAACAGATTTTTTCTAAAAACTATGTTCTTTCAAACACAACAAAATCTAGGCCAATGGGGTAGCCATGCTACCTCCAACCCTCCAACACCGGGCCGGAAGCATGTGTGCTATATTTTACATGTCATTTTGAATCTTGGCTCATTTAAACTGGAGTTTTAAGAAGCTGGTTGTATTGTATGTGTCTGACTGTGAGGCACTGTGGGTCTGTGATTGCTAAAATCAAGTTTGGGATCAACTTAGGGTTAATTGTCTAGGTCTGGCATTTAAAGGGAGTGCTCACCCTGGCTAAAACCTCCTAAGCCTTTTCTTCTTCAAAATTGTTCTCAGGACCTTGATTGGGAATACAGAGGCTTAAAATAAATATATAGTAACACCTCTGTCTGATGGGCCTTACCTGTTTAATGGAGAATTGCCAGGTACATTCATGGAAGTGGAATTTTAGAGTTACATGGTCCAGTATAGTAGCTACTAGCCACATGTAGTAATTGAGCACTTGAAAAGTGGCTAGTCAGAATTGAGTCTAAGTGTAAAATATGCACTGGATTTCAAAAACTTAGTGCAAAAAAAAAAAAAAATCTCAATTTTTTTAAATTAAGGTTGAAATATTTCAGATACACTGGAATAAATAAAATATATTAAAATTTAAAAATGTTTAAAATTTTTTAAACTGAACATTGTATATTGTATATTCCAAAATCACTTGTTAATAAAAATACATTTTGAATGTATGAATAAAGAAACAGATGAACAGAAACATTTGACAAAACACTTTATATTTTTTCCATTAGGGAAATCAAATTCCTACTTGCCTCATATCCACACACATTTTAAAAAGTATTCCCCATAAAATAAGCTTTATTTCAGAGTACCTCAGTTTACACCAAAGTTCTAGAGAGTAAAAATAACCCTGACACCGTAAAATACTGCCAATTCTTAAAAAAAAAAAAAAAAAAAAAATCACATTAATTACTCTGCAGTGACTGAGACAACCCTAATCTCTTGTTCAAGTACTAAAAGTCAGCACTATAACATGATGTTCATCTTCTTTATCACAAGGCTGTCAAATAATCTCTACTACCTTTTAGTGCCCAGCATAAGTTAAAGTCACTGAAACCATGCTTAAAGTGAGTGGTCCATGGGTAGGTGCCAGTCTGTAAACTAATTACCAGTTCACAACAAGGTAACTAAAGAAACAGTTAACCTTCCTAAAAAAAAGGGGGCGGGCCACCTGGGTGGCTCAGTGGGTTAAAGCCTCTGCCTTCAGCTCAGGTCACGATCCCAGGGTTCTGGGATCGAGCCCCACATCGGGCTCTCTGCTCAGCTGGGAGCCTGCTTCCTCCTCTATCTCTCTCTGCCTGCCTATCTGCCTATTTGTGGTCTCTGTCTGTCAAATGAATGGATAGAATCTTAAAAAAAAAAAAAAAAAAAAAAGGTTTATAGCGGGACGCCTGGCTGGCTTGGTCGGTCAAGCAGCTGCCTTCGGCTCAGGTCATGATCCCCGAGTTCTGGGATCAAGTCCCGCATCAGGCTCCCTGCTGAGGAGGAAGCCTGGATCTCCCTCTGTCTGCCTCTGCCTCTCTCTCTCTCTGACAAATAAATAAAATCAAAAGAAAAAAAGAGAGGTGTATAGCAATTTGAAAGGTTATTTTCATGTCTGATAAATCTAACATAAGATACAAATCCAAAATCATCATGTCTGCTTTTTCTTTTTAATAATTCTAGACTGGAGATAGGCACACAATAACAAATTCCAACTGACATTTTACTTTACTTCCATTTAAGATGTGAAATTTATACTGTGTAGAAACTATACAAGAACATTTTGAAACAGCAAAGGCTGCCCAAGTTTTCAGGTTCTATACTAGTCCATAAACCAAGTTAAATCTCTAAAACAGTGACGTGTAGGAAAACTGAAATTAGTCAACTTCCACCTCTCTTCCACCACCCATTTTTGGGTGCTTATATTTATTTTTAAACACTACTGATGAGCCCTTTTCACACAGGACATATATGCCTATGACTTATAAGTAGACCCAGAGGAAAATGTCTTGATTATTTATCTAAGAATTTGAAAAAGTACTACCTACAGAGAAAGAAAAAATGGAAAAAATTCTTCATGACCCAAACTAGGGATGTTGGAAGAACAATGTCAGCATGTTTGTCTGAATACCAATGTGATTCTTTAACAGGAAGACATGTACAAATTAGCTTTTGTAGAAATAGATGCAGGCACTACAGTTATGACCAAGTTTTTCATATTTCTAAATATTTTAAATTAATATCTATGATGGCTGTCCCCATTAATACTACTTAATGGTTTAAACCAACTTCATATTTAAAAACTGCACCTGGTGCACCTAGGTGGCTCAGTCAGTTAAACATTTGCTTTCTACTCAGGTCATGGTCCCAGGGTCCCGGGGTCGAGCCCACATTGGGCCCCCTGCTCAGTGGGGAGTCTGCTTCTCCTTCTGCCCCTCTCCGCCCCCCACTCATGCTTATGCTCTCTCTCTTAAATAAATAAAGTCCTGAAAAATAAGTAAATAAATAAAAACTGCCCCTAACTGGCTTTTAAAAATTCCTTTGTCATAAAAATTATGTGTCTGGATACATAAAATATTTGAAGGAAACATCCAAAATGATAAAAGTAAAGACCAGAAATCCTGCCAGTAACATAGTCTCCAAACCAGCAAGGTTATAGTGCTCCTCTGCAATGTTACTTAGTTTCCAAACTCCTAAGTCCTAGGTAAGGCCTGGATATGATCAAGTTCCAAACAACATTAAATACATTGTAATCGGTTTTTGTGTGGGGGTGTTTTTGTTTGTTTCTTGTGGTTTTTTGAGAGCCAGAGTGAACAGCCATGGAACCATGAGGTAGTAATAGGTATTTAACTCTAAAATCAATATGTCCCAATTTATTTGGTTTACTCACCCCTTATACTGAGAGGTGAAACCTTCTTATTGCTCTACTGATATCCTAAGCACACTTGTGGATTTGATTTTGAACTCTAAATACAAAATACTCACAGTTCATCCCACCAGTGCATCATGCTTTCAAAATGTCCCAAATAGAAACAAACAGCAACAAATGCCATAAACAAAAACAAAAAACAAACGACAAACTGGCAAAAGTATTTGCAATTCATACTATTGACAAATGGCTGAGATTCTCAATAAATTAGGAATTCTTGCTAATCTATAAAACTAACATCCCAGTAGAAAAATAAAGGATGTAACAGTTCACTAAAAGGAAATACAAATAAGTGAAACTTTACAAACAAGAGAAAATCCTCAACCTCAAGGCATAATGAAATACCATTCTTTCCCTAACAGAGTGCCAAAAACTGTTAACATAATTGCGTTGAAGTTGAGGGCACACTGCATTCTCAAGTACTACTTTAGGGAATGTAAAGTGGTAATACAGAGATAATATCATAATCTTTATTAAAATCAGAAGTGTAGAGCAGGGCACCTGGGTGGTTCAGCCTGTTAAGCATCTGCCTTCAGCTCAGGTCATGATCTCCAGGTCCTGGGATCGAAAACCTGCATCGGGCTTCCTGCTCAGCGAACAGTCTGCCTCTCTCTGTCTCTCTCTCTCTCTCTCTCTCCCCCCAACCTCTGCCCCTCCCCACCAGTCATTCTCTCTTTGTCTCTCTCAAATAAGTAAATAAAAATCTTGAAAGAAAGAAATAAAGAAGGAAAGAAAATAAGTATAGACCAAACAGTATTATTGGGTCAAACAACAAAACTGGAATATGGATTATATATATTAAAAAAGAGTACTGTAGCCATGCTCAGTTTACCTAAGTTGATAACTTATTGTAGTTATATAAGAGAATATTTTGAGGAACTATACACTTAAGCATTTAGAAGAAAAAGTCCATAATATATACGACTTATTTTTTTTTCCAACTTAAATGGTTTGGGAAAAAATTTTTTTCTCACATATATGTCATGTATATATGTACACACACACATCAGAAAGGGTGTACAAGTATACACCAATGGTAATGCAAATGAAATAAAAATGTTAGGAAGTGATAAAGGGTTTACAGGTATTTTTATACTATCCTTATTCTCACAACCTTATTGCCAAATAAAAAGTTTTCAGGGGCACATGGGTGGCTTAGTCATTAAGTGGCTGCCTTCAGCTCAGGTCATGATCCCAGGGTCCTGGGATCAAACTCCACATCAGGCTCCCTGCTCAGCAGGAAGCCTGCTTCTCCCTCTCCCACTCCCCCGTATGGATGAGACATCCATACAGTGGAACATTGCAGAGCTGCACTATAGAAGTAGCTGCTGAGCACTTAAACCTAATGTTCAGTTCAGTTCCCAGAAAATTTTTAAGCCGCTTGGAACAAATTATGTATGTGAATCCACTTTTCCCAACTGAACATTTTAAGGAATCTAAATACAAAATCATTATCAAGCATTCAAACTGGAATGTGCTATAAATGTAAAACACAAAGAGTGCTCGCTTCGGCAGCACATATAGTAAAACACAAAGAATTTCAAAGATTTCATATGAAAATAAAGAATGTAGAATATCTCACTAGTAATTTTTTACATTGATTACATATTGAAATAGCATTGAGATATACTCAAATATAGTATTAATTTTACCTGTGTGGCTACTCTTTAAAATATGGCTACTAAGCAGGGAACCTGCTTCCCCCTCCCTCTCTGCCTGCCTCTCTGCCTACTTGTGATCTTACTCTGTCAAATAAATAAATAAAATCTTAAAAATATATATATATGGCTACTAGAAGATCTTGATTTACATAAATGGCTTTATTTCCACTCAAATCAGATTTCTATTAGCAGTGCTGCTATAGAGCAGCAATAAATAAACCATTGTGTACAGACCAAATCTGGCCTGCTGTGTTTTTACAAAGCCCTCAAGATAAAAATGGTTTTTACATAGTCAAATGGCAGGAGGGGAAAAAAAAAAAAAATCAAAAGAACATTCAACAAATTATTACATAAAAGTCAATGTCAGTGTCCAATAAAGTTTTATTGAAACACAGTCTCACGTATTCATTACACGTTGTATATGGCTGCTGTTCTGCTACAACAGCACAGCTAAGGAGTTGTAAAAGAGATCGTTTGGCCTACACTAAAATATTTACCCTGTGGCCGTTTACAAAGACCATTTGCCCACTGTTGCTACAGAAGATGAAAAAGAATGAGGCATTTCTGTACGGTCTGATTGGGCCCACCTCTAAAATATATAATTTAGTTAAAAAACAACACTGAATATTTATTACTTTTACCCTGCTTCCTTCCAAATGGGATTTGAGGGGAGCTATTATCAGAGCTCCTGGACTGGTTTAGGCCAGATGATAAGGTCTGTTCGAGATGTTGGCACATGGTTACCAAGGACAGATAAGCCACTCAGTCCCCTTACCTGGCTTCACAGAACCATACCTGCTACAGAGTTACAGCACAGTTCAAACCCTGAAGAGCAGGGGACTCTCCAATAACTATACTTCTTCGGCCCCTTTCCTATTTTGGTATTTCTCTTTCCCTGGCTTTCTCTGCCTGGGACCCTGCAGTAATCTTCCGAATGGGGATGAGGGCATTCCTTTAGTCAGATCTGAACCATCTTCTCTATTTGCATAGGGCACAGAAGGAAAAGAAAATTAGGTGCCAATACTTAGTCTCAACTGCTTTTAGCCTTTCACAGCTTCCTTCCCAGTGGTGCACTGTCTGTAAACACCACTTGTGGTAATTCATCTATGGATGCCAGATAGTATCAAATGAATGAGTAAAAACAGGTTTAAAGCTACCATAGCTTTCATGAAATTTACTGACCAGGTTGTCTTCATCTTTCACCATTTGCACTGCAGTTTTTTCCATTATAATTACATTTCCTAAAATTAGATTGCCAACAAGAAGCCCTGCAAAGCTAATGGTCTTAATAAAGTTTGTAAGTAAATTTTTTACCTTGATGTAGCAATGTGCATTTGTTACTTATATTCCAATTACGTTGCATATTTTTTCATGTTTATTATATTTCTTTGGTGAACTGTCCATGTATTTTACCTATTTTTGTTTTGGGGTGCTAGTTTTGGAAAAACTATAACTTAAGACAATAACAACATCATGTCCAATGTTCTGTCCTTTCTGAAAAAGTAGTCTCTAAAATGTCAATAATTTGGCTCTGCTCTCTCTTTCCCTTCTCTTCTCCTTGCAGTACAACAGAAAGGGCATTAGATTTGAAATCCTAAGATATATGTTCATCGCTGCCTCCCTGGTACTTACTTATTTACCTATAAAACAAAGAAGCTGGAATAACTGGTTAGCAAGGCCCTGAAGGTCTAAAACTTTTTTAGTCTATTAGTCTTTTCTGTTCTCTCTTCAGTCATCATCAGCCCCAGTCTACCTATGATGGCAAGATGATTTAACTGCAAGTTAATTATGGGACTTTTTCTGTGTGTGTCACTAGAAGTCCATGGTTATGTAAATATCAAAAACAAGACGTACAGAGAAAAGAAATGGTTGTCATTCAAAAGGTTCAGTTTCTACATAAATGATAAAATTAGTTAAGATTCTACCTTCTCAGTGTCAGGCTGCAGCTCTCATGAGGATGTTAATGGCATTATTGCAAACAAATAGCTTCAAAGCAAATAACCAAATATTGACTAAAGCAGACAGTCCAAAAATTTGATTTGGTAGTCCAAAAGAATAAGCTAGTCACATTGGCTTTGATCCTCCCACTTCTTTTTACCAATCCTCTTCATTATTCTGATTTCCACACAATTGAACTAGGCCAACTTACTTTGAAAAGACAAAATTAAATAATCAATATGTGCAGTGCAAATGCAAACTCGGTTTAAAATGTTTTAGTTTTATCTTCAAAAGGTCCACTACTTTTAGTTTTCTAGTATCCTCCAACCTACCATCTGCCATTTTCTTAAAGAGAAATTCAAATTTTTCTTTAAGGACCTGGCTCCCCCTCAAAAATAAGTACTTTTTTTTTAAACAAATGACAAGAGAAGAAATCCACTCAAAATCCTGCCATTTTAATACAATGTTTTTTTGTTTTTGATTTTCCATATTCTCTTCATCTTTGTTCATGTTCTTGTACATTTCTAGAGTCGTAGCACAGTACATCTGCTCGTTTCACCAAACATTTCCTATGTTACTACATAGCAATCATTATCATTTATAGTTGTAATATAATCCATAAAACAGACTGTCATCATTTATCAAGCCATTTCTGGATTGAGGAACATTCAAATGGACTCCGAAGCTTTACTTTTTTACAGTAATAGTATAATGGAGCTCTTTATGCATAGAGCTTTTTCTTTCTCATGAGTCATTAGGCAAGACCCTAGGGAATGAGAGCCCGATGGGACTCGATCCCAGGACCCTGGGACCATGACCTGAGCCCAAGGCAGAGGCTTTAACCCACTGAGCCACCCAGGCGCCCCGCCAAATTTTATTTTAATCAAACAATAAGGACTATTAAATACCTAAGTGTGACTCCCCCGCTATGACAGACAAACAAGCGTCTTCCTCGATGTATCTCAACTTCATAAGGAGATGTCCATGCAAGACAGTTTTTCCCCTGCCCCAACAGAAATCATTCTCAACTTGGCAGTCTCCCTGGGTTATGTCCCCCCAAATTCCAAGACCTAGAGTTTTCTTTTTGAGGCATAGACCGCAGGGGAGAAAGTCTAAGAAATATATCTCGAACCTGTTCTTTCTTTCAGCTGTCCTACTTCTCTTATCAGAGAGCTTTGCAAATTTATGCCTACAATTTCTCCAAATCTTCGTATTTTTTTTTTTACCCACCACATAAGTCACCAGCCTATTTGAATGACAGAGTTCCTACTTCCATGTGATATTCAATACAACTATGTATATATAAAACCTAATTCCATTTAAATTAAAATAGACATATATATATATTTATAAAACTGAGAGACATTTACTTTTCACATGTTTAGTTCTTTGGCTATAAAAGTAAGACGTGTATTTTAGAACTCAAAAAACATAGAAGGGTCTAAAGTCAAATAACTCTTCTCCTCCAGTTTCACAGTAAGAGGTACCAAAGGCACAGTGCACACAAATAGATTTGTGGACATGTTTAATGTTTTATTCAAAATGTGATCACGGGCTCAGTTAAGTGTCTGCCTTCAGCTCAGGTTGTAATCCCAGGGTCCTGGGATGGAGCCCCGTGTGGGGCGCCCCACTCAGTGGGGAGTCTGCTTCTCCCTCTTTCTCTGCCACTCCCTGCCCCACTCATGATTTCTCTCCCTCACTCTCTCTCTAATAAATAAAATCTTTAAACAAAACACAATGTGATCATACACCACATATTACTAGTCTTTAACTCTTTTTACTTGATATGACTATTCTTCTTTATTAAAATGCAAATCTTCCAAAAAAAATACCTAAGTGTGATACTAATATTACAGGATATGAAAAATATTCCTTTTTAAGGGATGTAGAAGGTTAAGGACCCTTAAAGGTAATATGATCAAACAACATCCCTTTCACCACCTAGATTTCTCACTGCTTGGGACATAATAAGCAAACCTCCTACTGCAGTCCTTTCATCTGGTAGTAGCAGGGCAAAACTGAAACACTTTTTAGGTTTCAGTAAAAGGAGAAAAAGAGTTCATGAGCTTCATGACCCTATTTTAAAAGTCTCTTTATCAGATTTCTAGGCACGATAGTATGATTTTTTTAAGTAAGGTCTACACCCAACATGAGGCTAGAACTCACAACTTCCAGAGCAAGTGCTGTACGGCTCCACCAGCTGAGCCAGCCAGGCGTCTTGACATACTTACTTTTGTTCAACTTGTACAATTCATATTCTCAAGACTTGACCTCTCTAGACATCTTATGACTAAGAAAGAAAGAGTAAGGGAGCAACCTGAAAAACGGCTTCAAAGAAACAAAAAATGGAAATATTTTCTTAACACCAAGAAATAATGCCAGCCAATCCTATTCATTGTGACATATTTAGCGTTAAAAACTTTGCCCTTTTTATCATTACTAAAACAACACATGGTAGGTCTCTTAATTCATACAGAAAAATGGAAACATAGTATGTATGCCCCCAGCCTTCCCACAACAGCAACATCAACAACAAAACCTGCAACAGTATGACAGACACAGGGAAAAGCCTGAAAGAATACAAAATCAAATACTGCTAGAAGATAAAATAGGATCCACTATATAAAGACTTTTGCAACTTGCTTTAAAAAAAAAAAAAAAAAAAAGATTTATTTATTTATTTATTTATTTGAGAGAGAGATCACAAATAGGCAGAGAGGGAGGCAGAGAGAGAGGGGTAAGCAGGCTCCCGGCTGAGTAGAGAGCCTGACTCGGGGCTCGATCCCAGGACCCCGAGCTGAAGGCAGAGGCTTTAACCCACTGAGCCACCCAGGTGCCCCTGCAACTTGCTTTTTAATGTAGCTTTTAAATATATAATTTTCATTATGAAACACAGCATACAGAAAAGTATAGGAATTCACCAACCAGTTTTGTCTAATCTTAATTTTTTGCAATATTTGCTTTAGATTTTAGAAAATAATTTATAGGGTTCAAGTCCCTTATGGCCCTCCTCTACATCCTTCCCTTCATACACTACATCATCCTGAATTGGCTATATATCATTTCTATGCATGAGTTTTAAGATTTTATTTACTTATTTGAGAGGGAGAGGGAACAAGGAAAGGGGGGCAGAAGGAGAGGGAGAAACAGGCTCCCCGCTGAGTAAAGAGCCTGATGTGGGGCTCGACTCCAGGACCCCAGGATCCTGAACTGAGCGGAAGGCAGACACAACCAGCTGAGCCACCCAGGTGCTCCTCTATGCATGTTTTTATATTTTTATTACCTAAGTCCATTTTAATAAAATATATCTACTTGGCACCTGGGTGGCTCAGATGGTTAAGCATCTGCCTTCAGCTCAGGTCATGATCCCACCATCCTGGGGTTGAAGGAAGTCTGCCTCTCCCTCTCCCTCCACTCTTCCCCCTGCTTGTACTCTCTCCCGATCTTTGTCAAATAAATAAAATCTTTAAAAAAATAAAATAAAATGAATCTACCTACCTTATTTCTTCAACTCTAAGATGCATTTTTTCATATTAAAATATCTATAAAATTAGGATATATATCTTACAGTCAATAAATTCAGTGTATTAAAATAGTGGTGCATCTTAGCATCAATAGTGTTTTAGATTCTACGAAAGGTAGTAGTTTTACATGTTTTTAAGTGAAATGTAGATGGTATCATATTAAACATTCTACAACTTCATATTTTCACTCAGTATTATATTCTCGAGATTTACCAATGTTATTACATGAATGCAACATCTTTAAATGTCTTAATTCACCATTACACACTGCAGGATTAGAAGTCAACAAGGTAAGGAGGAAATGCTTGCTGGTGGAAATGCTAACCTCTGTGTTTAAATGTGCCTGCTTGAGTAACATAAAGGAAAGGAGTAACAGACAAGACAGAAGAAAGAAAAGAAGGAAGGAAAGAAGACCAACAGAAAAAGCTGCTTGCTTGATTTCTGAGTAACTGGCAACACCAGACATCTGAGTAAGTAAACATGATGACTCAGGAATAAAAATGATGACAGGAGAATGTCTTCCCTAGATGTTTGTGCTGCTGTTGCCCCAGAGCCCAGCCGGAGATGCAACCTGCTCCTGTCAGCCTCGCAGGCACTAAGACCCCCAGCTCCTACCTTCACACAGCCGGCTCCTCTCTACCCCACACAAAGCGGGCAGAACACCAGCATGGGGACCGGGAAGGCCTCAGTTAGGAAGAAACAGAACAGCACTTACACAACCAACACTGGAGCCAGAGGCTTCCTCTCCTGGGATTCTGCTCCTCCCTGCCCCTCCCCTCCCCCCAAGCCGCCTCTCCCCCCACTGCCTGCTCTATTACTTAAGTGGAGAAGTCCATTCCAAAGACCTGTGTCTTTTGTCTGTCTGCTTCCTACACACGCATGCACACCCACACAAATACGCACACACTGAAAAGCCTTAGTAATCACTCAGGATTAGATTTTGCTGATGGTACATAAGAAAATTTCCATTACTGTTCCTAAAACCAAACTCCAGTTTCAGCTTATTGAGAGTGAAAAAGGGGTAAGAAAATAATAGAACTAGAGCTCCATTAGCTTTTTTTTATTCCTTCCATAGAATCCAAAATACCTAACT
>PISX010024899.1:0-27038 GCA_004024625.1 Mellivora capensis | reverse complement strand
GTTTAAGTTAAGGGTCCAATTTCATCCTTTTGTATGTGGGTATGTTCCCAACTGCCATTTGTTGAGTGACAATCCTTTCCCCATTGTGTATTCTTGGCTCTTTGTAAAATGTATTTTTTCAAGATTTATGTATTTATTTTAGAAAGAGAGAAAAGGGAGAGGGCAAAGGAAGAGGGAGAGAATCCTCAAGCGGACTCATGACTGAACACAGAGCCTGACTCAGGGCTCAATCATGTACACTCGGGTCATGACCTGAGCCAAAACCAAGAGCCAGATGCTTAATTGACTGAGCCACACAGGTGTCCCTATTGTGTATTCTTATGGAAAGTTCAACTGACTGAACATATGTGGGTTTGTTACTGGGCCCTCTATTCTGTTCTGTTGGTCTATATATCTGTCTTTGTGCTGTCATTTAAATGGACATTACTCCAAAGACGACACCCAAGTGGCCAAGTACATGGAAGGGTGCTCGCATCACTGATCATTGGGAAATGTACATATCACCCCATCATTGGGAGATGCACATCAAAGCCACAGTGACATATCACCCCACACCAGTTAGAATGGCTAGTATTAAAAAACAGATACGTGTTGCCAGTGATGTAAAGAAATCAGAATCCTTGCATGCTGTTGGCGGGAGTGTAACACAGTCCTGCTGCTATGGAAAGCAGCATGGAGACTTTAATTAAAAATTAAAAATAAAACTACTGTGTAGATGCAGTAATTGCACTCCAGGGTATACATGCAAAAGAACGGAAATCAGGACCTTGGAGAGATCTCTGCACTCCCATGTTCCCTGCAGTTATTCCTAATGGTAGAGATATGGAAACAACCTGAGTGTCCATGGACTGATGGATGGATGGAGAAAACATGGGGATGTACACACACACACGCCGTGTGATATATTCAACTTTAAAAAAGAAGGAGAGCCTGCCACATGCAACAATATGGATAAACCTGGTGTGTGCTATGCTGAATGAAATACACTGGTCACAGAAAAATACTGCGTGATCCCACTTATATGAGATATCTAGAATAGCTATACCAATGGAAGCAGAGAGTGGAATGGCGGTTTCCAGGGGCAGGGGTGGGGGAAAAGGGGAGATGTTCAATGGGCATAAAGTTTCAATTAAGCAAGATGAGTAAGTTCTAGAGATCCACAATACAACATTGTGCTATATTTATCAATATTATATTGTTGGATATAACAATATATACATGTAATTGTTATGGAATATAGTATTGCTAACCAAGTATTGTATATTTAAAAATTTGTTAATTTGTTAAGAGCATGATTTCATGTTATGTGTTCTTAACAACAATAAAAAAATGTGTGCATTGGACTAGAGCCATTCACCAAAGATTTAGTACATCATTTCCCATGCATTTTTCACAGCAGTCATAACACTTCTAACTTAAGTGACTCTGAACATTCTTCACTTTCAATAGAAATAAACTTGCTTTATTGTGTGATGCCCACACAAAATAGTTCAGGCTGGTGGTAGAGAGACACGGTGATACATATACATTCTCTGTATTGATGAGGCACTTTTCTTGAATTTCCCTGGATCAAGCTTAGGTTTTGTTTTTGTTCCTAAACTACTGTGAATTTGGTTGAAATAATAGGAAAATAAAATTTTTATTCATCATCGTAGTTGTCAGTGGCTCCGTGAAGAACCTTGCTGGGTTAGATGGGTAGATAGTAGATGGGTGTGTGGATGGATGGGCAGGTGGATGGGTGGGTGGATGGATGGATGGATGGATGGATGGGTGGATGGGTGAGTGAGTGGATGGATGGGTGGGTGGGTGAGTGGAGGTAAGTGGGTAGATGAATAGATTGGTGGATGGATAGATGGGTGGGTGTGTGGATGGCAAGTCTGACCTAGAGTTCTGCCTTTAGTGATTCTTATACAGCCATCTAATACTTCTTGAACATAGTTTCATGATAGTTTTCCTTACTTTTAGAAGTTTTCCCTGTATAAAAACCCTGAGAAATAATCAACTAGAGGAAATGTGAAAGTGATTTGAAAACTTAAAAGCGGCATAGCAAGGCAGTCAGTTTTTTACTGTTAAATTCTGGAAATTCAAAATGAGAGACTGAGTCACCTCATACTTCCCGGTGAGCAGGAGAGTTATTTTCCACACTGAGAATTCTCAAACTCTGTCGTGCAAATGACTCCTTCTGCCGTTGTGAAGTTTGGGAGCTGTTTTATCTATTTTTCATACACTCCACTCTGGCAGGCAGTTGTTAAGCTGGTAATGGAAAGGCAAGCAGTTTATTGCAGGTGGTGGTTAGCAAGCAGTCAGATAGCTTGAAGCTTATCCTCGCGACGGAACATGAGTAGTGACCCTGTGGATGTCCTAAAGGATTTCGGAGGAGCCATTTCAGGGATCAATGGCAGTTCCATTACTGTCTTCATGGTTAATCAATGGCGCACACACTGTGACATGCCACAGTTCCCAGATACATGGCTGTGTCCCACAGCCGCAGAAGGGTGAGCTCCCGAGGAAAAGCCAGATCTGAAAAACTCCAGGAAAAGGAGCAATATTGCTTAGTAAATTTCTCCTGCCACAGCAAAGGAAATCTACAGCTCAGCATGTTTTACTTCAGTACCCAGGGAAGATTAAAACAGAATTGATGATAGAGTTGGCAACAAATTGTACTGTTCTTTAGTTGGCTGAATAATGCACATGTCATATTTGAAAATAAAAAAGTCTTGTTTTAAAGAATAAAAATCAATGAATCCCAAAATGAGGTACATTTTAAACATCACTGAAAGTATTTTTTAAACATTCTTTGTCTTTTTTCCCCCTCTCCTTTTGTCTCAGAATGTAAATTTCCAGTGTCTGTTTCACGAAAGGACTTTAACAACATGCAGATCCTGTCTGCCGTTCCCACTCTTCTCCAATTCACTTACCGTATCATTTGCTGTGAAGATTAATATCCCATTGTCTGCCTGGGAGGTGGAGAACGCCACAATACCCTAATATAATGAGGCTTTCTACAGAATTTGCTATTTTTAAAGTCCTAACTGCAGCTTTTAGAAGCTAGTGGGAAGTAATAGTACACAGCAATATTTTCTGGTTTTCCAGCCCTCCAGTGGAATAATGAGAACGCTAACACGGCATTTCTTTCTGTCTTCTTCACTTCTCTTGGGCAGACACTTACCTGACTCATAAGCGAAATCTCGGCAAGAAGTCAAGACAGACTTATTCCCAAGACTCTTACCAACTATGAGTGTAAATGTGTGTTGGTGATGTCATAATTATGTTTGGGAGGTTACTCACTTTCCATCTCAACGGGTGATGTGTGCATGTGTGTTTGTGCATGTGTGTGTATAGTATGAGAAATTTAAAAATTATCACTTTAAAATCTCAATACATGCCAAATGCTGGGCTTCATATTTGTGTACCTTATTATGTAAATTCCCAAGTGCTTCCTAGGAGGTGGTCATGATCCTGAAGTGCGTGTTACAGGCTGGGTGATTGGGGCATAGACAGACGACATTTACTTGTGCAGCTAGGGTCATGAGGCTGTGGCGGACTCTCTGGAGGTCCGCTAGTGTCCTTGGGCAATAACTGAACTCCTGACCCTGGCTTTCAAAATATAGTTTCTCTGTCCTCAAGCAACTGAAACTGATTTAAACTCATGACATCATTCACAGACAAATAAAATAAGACATAAGCTATGAGCCTTTAAAATAAGAGCTGGCAAATGGTTTAGTTAGAGGGACGGGTGGTAAGTATCTCAGGCTTGGTGGGCCATCTGACAGTCTCTGTCCCCAGCACTCAGGCCTCCTCCTGTGGTATGAAAGCAGCCACAAACCTGCACGGACCGGTGTGGATGCACTGCCCCAGCCAACGTCATCCAAATGGTCAGGCTGGCGGGCTTGGCTCAGGTGTTTGTGTTTACCAAGCCCCCATTTAAACCATGTGCTGGTCTTATCAGAGATGGGGGTGATGGTACAGATTTTCAACATTTTTCCTAGAAGAATGATCTGATTTCGGGGATATTTTGAAATTGAATCATTATGGAGAAACTATAACAGAATATATTGAGGAGAAGGAAGGTGGGGTGGGTTTTGAATGTCAGAAATTAGGAGACAATTCACAATTGCACATAAGGTAAGCCAACTCCCAAGTGGCAGAGAGAGAGATCACTGAATTCTAAAGCTCTTAGTTTCTAGGAGTTTGGCCCCTCTTAGGAAATGCGTCCTGGAGATCTGAGCAGATGGCTGAACCTACATTCCAGTCCGTTCCTCACACTGACTCCCCATGGGACTTCTTTCTGCACGCATGGGGCACGGGCAGATAACAGCTGTGTCTAAGATCACCGTGACTGAGTGCCTACAAAGGCTTACATGAGACAATTATACTGGAAGAATGCACAGTTGGGGAAACAAAACCCTAGTTTGGAATTAGGGGCATAGTATTCGCTTGGTAACACAAAGCACATGAATTTCACACCTATCAGAATGACCAAAATCCAAACAGCAACAATTCCAAATGCTGGCAAAGATGGGGAGTGGTGGTGGGCGTGCAGAAGGGTACTTTGGAAGACAGGTTAGCAGTTTCTAGCAAAACTAAACATACTCCCACCATACGATGTAACAGTTGTGCTCCTTGGTACTGACCCAAAGGAGCTGAAGACTTATGTCCACCAAAAACCTGCACACAAATATAGCAGCTTCATTTATAATCGCCCAAACTTGGAAGCAACCAAGATGTCAGTGGGCACAGTTACAAATGTTGTAACGTTTGTAACATTTTAACCAGAGAGGTGACCAGAACAGGATCTCATTACCAAGACGATATCAAAGGATCAACATTGTTGCTACGAACAACAGTAGTTCTCTTTCAAAGGGAGACTTGGAGGGAGCATCCCCAGTTCACCTTCTTCCCTGAGGCAGAGACTCATGGAAAACGTTAACAGCGTTGATGACTGTGGGAGGAAGAGGAGTATCATGAGTTTCACCACAATTAAGATGCCAACTGAGTCAAAAATGAACTATTGGGACTTCATCAAGATCAAAAGCTTTTGCACAGCAAAGGAAACAGTTAACAAAATGAAAAGACAACTGAGAGAATGGGAGAAGATATTTGCAAATGACATATCAGATAAAGGGCTAATATCCAAAATCTATAAAGAACTTATCAAACTCAACACCCAAAGAACAAATAATCCAATCAAGAAATGGGCAGAAGACATGAACAGACATTTCTGCAAAGAAGACATCCAGATGGCCAACAGACACATGAGAAAGTGCTCCACATCACTTGGCATCAGGGAAATGAGATACACAATGAGATATCACCTCACACCAGTCAGAATGGCTAAAATTAATAAGTCAGGAAATGACAGATGTTGGAGAGGAGGCAGAGAAAGGGGAACCCTCCTACACTGTTGGTGGGAATGTAAGCTGGTGCAGCCACTCTGGAAAACAGCATGGAGGTTCCTCAAAAAGTTGAAAATAGAGCTACCCTATGACCCAGCAATCACACTACTGAGTATTTACCCTAAAGATACAAACTTGATGCTCCAAAGGGGCACATGCACCCGAATGTTTACAGCACCAATGTCCACAATAGACAAACTATGAAAAGAACCTAGATGTCCATCAACAGATGAATGGATAAAGAAGATGTGGTATATATATACAATGGAATACTATGCAGCCATCAAAAGAAATGAAATCTTGCCATTTGTGATGACGTGGATGGAACTAGAGGGTATTATGCTTAGTAAAACAAGTCAATCAGAGAAAGACAACTATCATATGATCTCCCTGATATGAGGAAGTGGAGATGCAACATAGGGGGTTTGGGGGGTAGGAAAAGAATAAATGAAACAAGATGGGATCGGGAGGTAGACAAACCATAAGAGACTCTTAATGTCAGGAAACAAACTGATGGTGGCTGGGGGGAGGGGGAAAGGAGGGGGGTAGGGTTATGGACACTGGGGAGGGTATGTGCTATGGTGAGTGCTGTGAAGTGTGTAAACCTGGATATTCACAGACCTGTAGCCCTGGGGCTAGTAATACATTATATGTTAATAAAAATGTTTAAAAATTAAAAAAAAAAAGATGCCAACTGAGCGTGTGAGAGAGCCCATCACCTATGAGGAAGGCAGGTCCAGACCAAACACAGCATTGCACTCCTGTTTCATACCATGTGTATTAATGTAGTGATCTCATGCCAAGGACACGTGATGCGACTTGGAGACACTACTTGCATTTACGTTGCATTACCTCCCGCGAGGCTGTTCATGGTGAGTATGCTGAGTATTTTGAAATCTTCAAGGATCTCACCCTCCATCTGGAAATGAAGTTAAAAGCTGAGGTTCTGAATCTTTGAACCACTGATCAAAATCTGAATGTGCCAAAGTCATTACAGGTAGGAGAGAACGGGGAAGTGGAGTCATTTTTATGGTTCCCAGAAAATCCCTTTCAAAGTACAATAGTGTTAGGGTCCATAATCAAAGGAGCGAGACTGATACAAAGCAAAGGTCAAGCAAAGCTTTATTTCACGCCAAGCATCGAGAATAAAACTGACCGGTCAGGGCCGTCTCTTGCAAAGAGGCGACCCCTCCCAGCCTCACAGACTAACTTTTATAGAGGTAGTTTACCCGGGCTATACGCAGGTGGCCAATGAGATTGCAGCACACAGAGAAAACTGCACAGTCATGTTAGGTCACACACGGGCAGCCAACTGAATTACAATTCACCCTAGTAGATATATGCGTGCCCCACTGATTGGATGTCTCTACCCGCCCTTGTATCTGGGCTTTGCAAGTAAGTTCCTCTGGGAGGGTTGGGGTCAATCTAAATTCACTGCATAAACAACAAAATGGCTCCCTCTGACTAAGTAGGCCCTTACAATAGGATGCTATTCAGAAAATCCTTGCTTTGATTTAACTGTTCTAGATATCTCCTCCTCTGTGCACTTTATTTATCATTTCACCAGAGCATCTGGATGGTTTTCACATATTTCTTGGGATCTTCCCACAGGGGCATTCCCAAGAGACTTTCTGGTATAAATTCAACCATAAAGTTCATTCCAAAATATGCACATATACATAAATCATGTACATATAATATCAGGTATTAATTGTTTTAAACACCAAGTACATAAAACATAAAATTTTTCTGTCATTTTACCATCACTATTGATAAGTTTTTGTGCACATGTTCCCATGCTGTCGATGTGGCCAGTAATGTTATAGGATGAATTACCTGGAAATCTCAGTGCCCTCACAGTGATTTAGCACTGACCCTCACGATGCATCAGTGACTCCAGTGGAGCTGCTCTGCGTGTGACAGCCCTGTGACTCTGTGGCTTCCTGTCCCCCATTTGGTGCACTTTCCCCACTACAGGAGGTAGATGCAAGGGAAAGGACAGTTGTGGGAACTCAGAGTCTTGGAAGGTCTGTGGGAGAACACGGTCCGATGGGATCCCAGTGAGCCATATTCTTCAGGGTGGTGGCAGAAATGCCCCAAACTCCACTGGAAGTCTTTTGCTTAGAGGCCAGTGAGGCTGAGTGTGCAATGACACACGTAAGAATGTTCCTGAGGGAAATATTCAGAAATGCGCAGAGCAACTCATCCAAAGGAATGCTCTTCATATGCTTCTTATTGTTTGTTTATTTATTTATTTTAGAGAGAGAGAGAGAGTGAGCAGGGAGGGGGAGGGGCAGGGACAGAGGGACGCTTAACCCACTGAGCCACCCAGGTGCCCCTCTGTTTCTTATATTAAGAGAGTGGCAATAACATAGGAACTAACCCGTTCTCAGGCTCTGTGGCATTTCTCTTTCCTATTCCCACAGGTTGGGGGCCATAACGGCCTCCCACTGCGACCAGCTCTGGTTTACAGCACCAACCGTCATCACTTTCCAACACTCAACCATTATTGGTGAATATTTGCTCTCTCAAGCATCCTTCTTTATTCATCTTGAATGTGCCATCATTTCCTGCCAGGACTCCATGTGCTACATAGGAAAAATCAATTTGTAAACTCAGTAGCGTTGAAAGCGGAGGGGATGGCGTGAACATCACCTGGGGCTCTGAAATGAATGGTCAGCTGGCAGCCATGCACTTGGTTATGGTGTTTCCCATAGAAGAAAACATTTGATTTTATTTATTTTTATATTTTTTTAAATTTGAAATTTGAATATAGGCGACACACGATGCTGCATTATTTTCAGATGTACAGCACCATGATCCAACTCCTTCATATGCCATTCTATGCTCACCATTGATCACCAGATGACGCTATTATATTCTCATTGGCCGTGTTCCTTGTGCTGTGCCTTTTATTCCTGGGACTGACTCACTGGATAACTGGAAGCCTGTACCTTCCAACCCCCTTCCCCCATTTTGCCCAACCCCCACCCACTCCCGCTCTGGCAACCACCCATTTGTTCTCTGTGTTTACAGGTTTGATTGTGCTTTTTGTTGGCTTCTTCATTTGTTTTGTTTTATGGATCCCACACAGGAGTAAAATCATATGGTATTTATCTTTGTTGGTCTGACTTATTTGTTTTAGCTTAATACTCTCTAAGCCCATCCATGTTATCAAAATGGCAAAATCTCACCATTTTTTATGGTTGCATAATATTCGTGTGTGTGTGTGTGTGTGTACATGCAACATGTATCCTATCCATTCCTGTATCAGTGGACACAGGTTGCTTCAAGATAGCCACACCAAGAAGAAAATGTTTAAAACTGGATTTATGCCTCTTATATCACAAAATTGTTTCTTTGCTAAATGGTAGGTGCTTTTCCTCCCATTGGCCAATGGGAACATCACATAGGTTTCATGTCACTAAACCACGTGAGGTAATTCAGAGAGAATTCAAATATATGTATTAGCTCTGCTTTTATTAATCTGCTATTTTGCTTCTTCATTAAAAAAAGTTTCTTGTTCACCTAAATTATTTAAGATTAGTAAGACCTAAAGCTTATTTATTTGTCTGGTTAGGCTTTCAGGTGTGGGTAGAAATGTCACTAGTCAGTCTTTCTTTCTTTCTTTCATTCTTGAGAGAGGGAGAGTGCCCATGAGCAGGGGGATGGGCAGAGGGAGGGAGAAGCAGACTCCCCATGGAGCAGGAAGCCCCACTTAGGGCTTGATCCCAGGACCCTGAGCTGAAGGCAGATGCTTAACTGTCTTGAGTCCCTCAGGTGCCCCTAGTTAGTATTTCCTGATCTGTGTTTATAGGAAACAAAATTGTATTGAGTTTCAGAATGTTTAAATATATAGCATGTATGGAAGTCTTCCCCAGTATTTTTATATACCTAAAACTGCACCTAATTTAGAAAATAAAATATTATCAGTGTACTGTTATGATGTTATTACAAAAACGTGAAGAGAAAATCATTCCTCATCGGTCACTTATTAACCTTCACGATCTAGAGTCAGCTGTGGAATTGCTCTGTACTTTCCAGGTGGCACCTGTGGATGGAAATGAAAATAATTCATCCCTCGGAGCTTTGTTACAAAGATTAAATAAAAACGTTCCATAAATGTTAGGTCTGTAAAAAAAATCTCTTTGACTTATTTCAGTAGGATTATATAATCAAGCACTTAGGTACTTGCCAAAATATTTGATGCAATAATAATGTAGACAAAGATTTCATTTCTCTGAATTACAAATTAAACTCTATGGCCAAAGGCCAGTATGAAATAAAATTCCAAGAGTGTACTCCCTTCCAAATCTGGAAGGTTATGTTCCTGATAGTCAACAGATAGGGTTGAATAACAGAAGATATTAGTAAACTCATGATGTTTTTTTAGAAATAGATATTTCTTTACCTCCATCCACAAAAACAAACAAACAAACAAAAAACAAAACAAAACAAAACAACAAAAAAAGCACCAAATAGAAAACATGGTAAACATAGTGACTGAGCCATAATGGGCACATTTCAATTAACTTCATTTTACCTTCTCCGGTCTCCAGGGCTCCTGGCATTGGACTATATACTCTCACCACACGGTTGCTGCTGAGCTGTGTGCACAACTCGGCAAATTTGTATTTGCTGGTCAGCGTTAAGGTTTCTCCTCCATGCTGTAAGGCTGTTCTCTACGTGTCTCCTGTGTTTCTGAACATCTTCTAAGCAAAGTCCTTAACTTCCTTTTGGTCCAGACTATCTTATCAAGGATGGTTGTAGAGTCAACAGCCTTAATAGATAAAGGTAGTGTCCCCCTCTGCAGCAGAGGGAAGCTCGTGTACTGTTCTGCCCAGTAATGTCTCCGTCTGGGGCTGGGAGCGGCAATGTTTGTTGCTCATTTTAGAAGACTGGTGGGGTCCCAGGCTCAAGACTGCACTACTGTCACACAGCACACCACGTATCCCTGTGTGGAGAGGAACAGTCCTCTCCACATGTGTCTGTGGGAGCTGGAGCTTAGGCGAGTTGCGTTAACCCTCTGTCACTTGCCACTGGTCTGAATGATAAATCGTCTTTTACCTCTGACTCATCTTCTCCAGCATCCATGAAACTGGAGCAGGCTAATTTGTCACCTTGCCATCAGAGTAAATGCAGACCCTTCTCGTTTCCTGTCACACCACAGCTGAAGACGGGCACTATCTGTTCCATTTTCTGGTAGGAAAATAAGCTGAACATTAAATAGAGCTTTGTGTGTGCTCAGCTCAACTCTTCTACATTTTATGACTTTATGATGACTCCTTCCTTGCTTCTCACGTGTTAGTAAACACCTGCCTTCACATCCTCAACTCTGTCCTTTGTAAAAACTCAGGATGGGGGTTCCCCAGGGTTTCCAGCCCTGGAAACCTATATCTTATGGATGTCATGTTTGTAAGTGGCCAACCCTCCCACCAACAACCAATGAGGAAGCCTAGAAGTAGGAACAGGTGCTGAGATGCCTACCTGGAGGGGGTCTCGGTCTTGGGCTGCCCTGACATGCCACAGAAGTGTCTTTTCTCACAGTCCTGGAGGCTGGAAGTTTAAGACCAGGGCGGCAGCATGGCATGTTCTTAAGGATGGTCTTCTGGATTGTATACGGCTGCTTTCTGTCTTCACATGGCAGAGAGTGAGAGACACCTCTCTCTTCTTCTTCATACAAGATCATCGTCCTAGTAGAACAGGGCCCCTTCTTACAATCTCATTTAACCCGAGTTACTTCCTAAAGACCCCGTTTCCAGATACAGCCACACTGGGGGTTTGGGGCTTCAGTATTTGAATATTGAGACCACGATTCAGCCCATAACAGAAAGCACCAGAGCAATCGAACACAAAAATGGGTCAGAGTCCCACAAAGGGAGGAACATGCAGCCAGGCTGACATTTGAGGCTATATTTTGGCCCCGAGGCTCCCCTAATTTGAAAGGAGGAGCAGTAGAGAATCTCACCAGCAAAGAGGCCAAGGACAAAGCAGGAGTGACTGAGAGGCCGAGCAGGTCCCGGGTGGCCCTCTGGGGATGGGAACGGAAAACTGCAGCTCAGGAAAGGAGAAGGTTCTGGCCAACATCCTGGGGTTTTCCCCAGCCTATCCCCTAACAGGAAATAGAGCAGTCTTCCTAAAATTAAAGGTCATGTTTGAATGAGTGCAATCCCAGCCTGGTTTAAAGTGACCGGTGTCTACCGTGGCTGCCTACCAGAAGCAAAACAACGTCCTACCCGGAGGAAGAAAACATAATTCAGGGTGTCAGATTAGCTGGACATTTTTTTTTTTTTGTACACAGTGCCTGGAATTTAATTTTAAAAACACTTGCCATACCAGAGACAAAAGCAAATGTCTGCAAGTGAAAAGAAAGCAAAGGACGTCCTAAAAGGAATATTCAACTATGTGAGTCGCTAGACAGGGAAATTAAGAGGAAATTGAATGGAGGATTTCAGTATGTAATTAGAATATTTAAGAAAGAATTTAATTTCCCGATAAATACACAGGCTCTGAGGACAGCTGGTTAAGCAACTCTGTCATTCAGAGTTCTGTTGGATCAGAAATACAGTTTGTATTATTTCAAGTTATGTTGGTCAGGCTGCATGGCTGAGTGCACGATCGGGAGACATTTAGCTGCATAGATAATTTAGAGTGGGCTCCTGCTCTATGCCCGTCCACTCAGTCAGTCCTTCTTCATGTCACATTCAGAATTGATAGCATTCTAACAAAAATTCCGCTATGCCAACTTCAAATAAGTTTTTAATTTTTTTCTCTTTTATCTGAAAACTGACTCCCCTGTACCACACTCCCTCTAAAGAAAAAAAAAAAAAAAGGGAATAGAGAAAAAGTGTGACAGTTCTCCTGTCTCACCATTTTCAGAAAATCAGGCCGCAACGCAACGCACTCAGAGGGGTTCCTGCTGCAGGTGAGCAGAGACAATAGAAGAAGACTGGGGATGGAGAAGGGAAGGGGCCACACCTGCCCCAAGCACCTGCCCCGTGCACCTGCTCCGAGCACCTGCTCCGAGCACCTGCCCCAGCACCTGCCCCATGCAGGTGGCTGTGCGGAGGGTGGAAGTCCCAGGTGGATTTACAAAACCAGTGAAAGGCTGGGAAGGGGACCATGGAATTTCCCCATCTTTCTTGAACTTCTGTCTCCCCAGCTGTAATCAGTGTCCTTATTCTTGCAGTGAAAAAGGGGAATCATGAAATAAGAATGCTCTCTATGATATTTTTATAAAAATCTTAAGAAAGGATTGAGGTGCACACAGCTATCACACCGTGAGTGTATTTATTATACACTACCTTGTTCGAATGCAAAGGCGAGAGTGCGGGAGACTGGAGGGCTGGTCATGTCCACCCATCAGCATCGCTGCAGGAGGCAGCAGGTTGGCCCCTGAGCCTCAGAGCCCAGTCGCACCTTGACCATCACCTTCCATACAATCCCCGGCTTAAGCTGCGTCCTACAAGAATTTGATAGGAACCCCTCCAACGCTGTTCCCTCACATTCCCTCTTTATAACATCTGCATTCCACAGTCATCATTGTCTCTGTCCTAAAAAATAGTACCAAATGGAGCCAACATTTTCAAATCACTCGTTTTTTTTTTTTTTTTTTGGTAACCTCAAATTTTTACTGTATTTATTTATAATAATGAGATCATATAATAAAATGGTGGTAAAATAATTAACAAATACTATATTTCCCATAAATAGATCTTCTTGGTTTCAGTAAGACCCCTTGTCACACATCACGTGCTTGAGAAACAGTGGACCAATAAAAGTGGGACCAAAGGGTCTCCTGGGTAGAAGGGCAGAAGGAAACAGAAGCAGGCTTCTTGCTGAGCAGGAAGGGCCTGATGTGGGACTAAATTCCAGGATCCTGAGATCATGACCTGAGCCAAATCACTCTTAACAGAATTGTGTGTCACTCCCATTTAAGGTGAGGAAGTTACTACCCTATTTGAATCCAAGTAGAATTTTATTTCTCTGGATTACAATGCTTCCTATGATCTTATTTCCACATTAGATTTTTTAAAACTATGTGTTTAATGGTGGAAATGTCATTGACACAAGCACTGGACTTACTTAAAATTCTCTTTAATTAATATGCCTTTACCTGGAAAACAGGCCCGCATGATTAGGAAGCTTGCCTATATGATGCATGGTGTGGTTAAATATTTTAGGATGTGTACAAGTGTTGTTCTTTCCAATTTTCCGCTGAGAATATGAACCCAAGAAAATAGAGTGATATGTTTGCCCTAATGATTTGAATACAAGTTATTGAAACAGAAAATTCATTTTAAGGAAAAAGCAAGAATCATTTTTCCTTTTTTCTGCTAGATGCTACATATTTTGCTGAAGGCTATCTTGTGTGGTTCCATGCACTTGCTGAAATCAGCAAAATAAAAACATTCTAATAATTAATTTTACATGCATGATTAAAGAAATCGAGTCCTACAAACCTATAGATTCCCAAAATTAATGAACTGCAGTACAAGTATGCTTTGCAAGAATGAATAATTTAAAAGCAAGAAGTAATACAACATAAATAAGCTTTTTCTAACAAGGTTGTTTTCTGAGAATTCCTACAGGGTCTTAAGATGCTGTTCAGTAATTCTATGGAAAAAATAAGTTACACTTTTAACGAGATTTTCATTTATGGAGTCTTATTTTCATGTACACAGAAAATACAACTGACTTCCAGTATTCTTACTGCCATTGTTGAAAATAATATAAATGTGTTTTACTTTCAAAATATTTACCTTACTTGGGGCGCCTGGATGGCTCAGTGGGTTAGGGCCTCTGTCTTCGGCTCTGGTCGTGATCCCAGGGTCCTGGGATTGAGCCCCACTTCAGGCTCTCTGCTCGGGAGGGAGCCTGCTTCCCTCTCTCTCTCTGCCTGCCTCTCTGCCTACTTGTGATCTCTCTCTGTCAAATAAAGAAATAATCTTAAAAATATTTACCTGACTTAAGAATAATAAACTACAACATCAAAACAATACATGTAAGTATTAACATTATAATTTTTCATAGAAAATATGATTTTTCTCTTCTTACTGATACAAATTACCCAAGTAAGATTTATTTACATGCTTCCTTCCCCTCGTACGACTCTAACCTGATGACAAATAAAGCACGTGTGGAAGCCAGAATCGAGTTATTTAATACAAATACCCTGGAGCCTTTTTATTGATTTCCAAACTGCCCAACGGCATCCGAGTAGATAATTTGCCCCGGTGCATGCATGAGCCATTTCCCGGGTTGTTCACTTTTTACATGAACCCTTTCCCGATACCTGTCCCATCTTGGAAGCTCAGGTGGAATTTCTCGCTTGTGTCCTCGGTTGCGGACTATGGAAACCCAGCTCTGATGCTGTAAGCAGGAAAGGAATTTACCAGCAGGTTGGTTAGGGTCTGATCTGCTGCTCCCACCATGTCACCATGTCATGGCGTTGCCTCTGGCCACTTGCCACCGTGGCTCTCAGCTCCACGGAAGGCATGGCAGGTAATATTTAAATGTCCTTCTGCCTTTACTGAAACGGATTCCCTCAGATTCAGATTACAGGGAAGATGTCTGGTCAGAAGACTGTGTGCCTCATGTGCTATGGTCAGGATGAGGGAGCACCCTCCCCTGGGCAGGACCTCACTTCCCAGCCATCCTAAGTGGACCGCTCCGAGGGAAAAAGGTGCTCAGAACCCACAGGATAAAAATCCATCTGCTGCCCAGTATCCGTGCCTCCTTCTTGCCAAACTTAGACTTTGAGAGAGTTGCTGACAGGAAACCTAAAGCCGTTTTCTTTCATGCAGTTGAAGGAAGACACTGCCCCTGTACAGTATCTTATCTCTCTGGGTGGTCTCCACGTCTCCTTCACTTCTGACAGGATCTTTTTTAAAAATATAAATTATGAAACTCCCAGATTGAATCATAAACTGAATCACGACCAACACATGCTGGAAGAGAGGCAAAGGTAATACAGGAAATTGGTTAAAGAATAATTCAATTATTTTCAACTACTTTTTCCTGTAATAAACACGTTTCTTCCTAGAGTAAAGAGTTAATAACTTCAGGTTGGATGAACGTGGTGCGTCAATATTAAAAAGACCATCAGATTGTGTTGAGTCTTAGAATGTTCCTCTTCCAATATGAGTCAGCGTTGGGAGGCACTTGCCCACCTCTTGACCTGCAGCTCGGCGGGTGCTGGGGCTCTCTCATCAAGCCGCTCGCCCAGTCCTGGCTTGCGTCAACAGTGCAAGTGGCATCTTGGTCCTCAGTTGTTCAGAGCTGAGCGCAAGGCTGGTCTTACATCCCTGGCCCCACTCAAAGACCTTGAGCCAGGCCAGGTGTCCTGTAGGACACAGGGGAGTGGTGGCCAGACCTGGCCCCTGCTGGGTGGTGGCATAAGCTGGGGCCCCCCGCAGAGACTGGACACACAGCACAAGGGGTCAGCGGCATGGCTGTGGGCAAACTGTGGTCACTCCCATGGCAGAGGGCACAGAAAGAGGTAAGCATGTGTCTGGGGCGCCTCCTAGCCATGCAGTCAAGGCTTTGAGGATCCTCATGATCATCCCAGGGGCAGGAAATGAGCTGGGGCTTCAGTCTAAGGAAGAAGCGGTTTCCTTGGGACTGGGGACAAGATGGACAGGTTTGGGGAGGAAGAGAATCACTGAGCCTCTGTGTCCTCACTGCCTTTGTGATCCTTCAGCACGTGTCCTGAACAGAGACACACCCAAGGAAAGGGGGGCACAGGGCCCAGGGGAAGGCTCGTTCTAGATGTAGCCCCTGCTCCCAGGTGTGAGGTAGGGTGTGCCCGTCTGCATGCCGTGTGCACTTGGGTGACAGGATGGGACAGCTGAGCTGTGGACACGAGGGGAAGCCCATCTCCTGCCTCCCCTCTGGGACGGCTCCATGGTCTCTGCCGTGGAGGCAGAATTGGACCCTACAACTGGAGGTGTGATCACGGCTTGAGGGGCAGGCTGAGGGAGGCGTGCCTTCCTGCAGAATGAGGCTCCTGTCTCAGCTCAGGGTCCCCAGACGAGGAAGAGGACGTTCCTGCAATAAAGCAGAATGCATACCCGGAGTTGTTTGATTTAATATTAAGTTTTTTCTGGCCTCATTTTAAAAATTTCAAGTCGGTGAAATAGGACGTGACAAGTGTTCTTGTACAGCAACCTGGAGAGAGAGGTAATGATGGGCTGTCTTGAGTCTCTGCATACTGGAGCAGATGTGGGGGAGTCTGTAATTACGGTGCTTAATCATCAAGAACAAGGACCTTACCCTAAGTGTGAAGGGGCCAAACTAACATTTCTCACAGTTTCTCCTTCCCATGTGTGAAAAATTGAGAAGACAAAGTTAATGACAGTCTCTCTCAAACCACTGTGCAACCTTCGTTCTGGGTAATAAAATGAGAATTTCAGCAGTCTCCCCTGGGTGTGTTTGGGAGCGGCCTTGGTTATGTGCAAATGCATACTTACTACGCAGGACGGTGGGCTCGTTGGTCTCTTCCTCTGCTTGCAAACTGTGAAAAAACACTTGATTTGAGCCTTGCGAAGTGCCCTGCATGCGAGCATTTTGTTCGGTCCTCTCTCTCCGTTTGTGACTCTGATTACACGGTTGTCGGAAGCAAGAGAAATGAGCCAGTGTCTCTGAAGGCCTCAGAACACCTCAGCTGCTGAGCCTCCTCACTTCAGTTACTCCAAATGCATTAAAATACAAGTGGTTCGAAGTTGGAAATATTTCAGAAGGAATTCTTTCTTGCTCGTCTGAAGGACTGAATCTCTTCTCCTCCAAATGCCCCATCGTGTCCACACTGAGTCACCTGTCTGCACTTGGCTGATGGCAGGAAGGACACAGCGGTCAGGGCTGAGACGGCTGTGCCGCCGGGAGTCCTGGGCCAGGGACCATGGTGACCACGGCTTCCATGGTGACCACAGCACTCCCCACCCCCCGCCCCCAGGGAGAAGAGCTAATCCAGTATTGGAAGATGGTTTCCTCCCTTGCAGTCCACCACGTGTTGATGGGGTAAAGTGGAAATTCTAGAACGTAGGCAACAAGACGTTCACTTTCTTCCTTCCGGTTTTATTTGTTCAGGGACCATCTCTCCCTGATTGTTTGATGCAACCCTTATTCTCCATCTTCTTAGTGGATGAGAGAAAGGCATTTCGGATCCTTAGGGGGAAGAAAAGGGGTGGCTTTTGGGCGAGGCTAATGGAATGAATTCTGCATTTCTGTTCCTTTTTCAGATTTATTTTCTCTCTGGACTCACCAAAATACGGTGACAGGAGCCTGTGAACGCAGCACAGGAGTCATTGACTTCTGTGCCGTAAACCTGAGTCTCACAGGTAGTTTCCTGTCTTGCATAACAAGGTCGGTTGCAGAGGAGAAATGAAACTTCATTCATCCGCTGTCTATGAAGCAGAGAGATCGTTCTGCACTTCACCACAGCATGGACTCATGCTGGGACCCTCCAGCATCTGGGATTCCTTAGGTGGAAGACTGGGGACACAGATATGGGGGGGGGTCCCATGCAGCCTCTGGGAGAATGCTGAACTGGGCGTGAGATGGGACGGACGTTTCCAGGTCCTCGTATATCCCTGCCCTGTGTGGAGAAGGCGGCAGGGAAAGTAACTCTCCCCACCTCCTGTGGGCACGTCTGCGGGGAGGCTCTGGACTATGCAGGCCCTATAGCCTCAGTGCATTTCTGGGACACTGCTCGTCCTACATGCAGTGTGCCAGGTGCTGGGGGTTGGGTGGGGGGCTGTGACCGGATGCCCAGGGGATGGAACAGACAGGTCCCTCCTTCCAGTGAGCTCATGACCCTGGAGTCCAGCAGAGGCCTTGACCAGGAGTGTGCTGGTTGCTGGAAGAAGGACAGTATAGGGCACTTGCTCACACACATGAGCTTCTAGAAGGTTCTCCAGCATGAGGGCCTCTGGAAGGCATCCTGTATGAACTAACATCACTGTGTGCACGTCGCGGGTAAGAATCACAAGGTGGTAATCGGTGTTGCTTTTGGAGCAATCACTGGGGCTCCTGGAATGTGACAGTCTCAAGTCACACAGAGTGGCCTCATGCACCATCTCCAGGGGTGGGGGTCAACCCCAGGTTGGGATTCGTATCATTCTGGGACCCGCTGGGTCTTCCCCTCAGAGCCTGGCAGCCCCATGCGTGTCTGTCGGAGTCTGTTCTCCATCTTCTTACTGTTTTCTTGGATCTGCTCACAGCACTGGATGATCACTCCCTTCTCTAGCGTCTGGGGACGGGAGTGCTCCGGAAGCTGGGTGCCTGGGGATGACGGTCTTCTCAGCAGCGGCGCCGCCTTGGTCCGCAGCCTTCCAGCCTTTCTATATGGAAACGAGAGTATTTTAAATCAGACTTTTGATTTTCCCTAGGGTTCCATCCCTGGGAACATCCCTGAGTCACCCTCTGGAGACAAGCCCCCTTCCCCTCTGCCCCCACCTCTGCGCTTCTAACCCCAACACCCCTCACCCACTCTCCTTCCTAGAATGGCATCTATCACAGAAATAGTGTCACGCAGTCAGCAACCCTTGGCATCGGCTTTTTTATCCCTGCGCACGTTCCTGGTTTGTTCGGATAACTGGGCGGATTAGGGGTTATTTCGTTTCTGGTGCTGAGTGGTGCTCCAGGGTGCAGATGGGCCACTGGACCTTGCCACCTGCTGGAGGGCTTCCAGCTTGTTCCAGGGTTTGACCATGACCATAAAGCTGCTGCAACGATTATGCACACGTTTTTATTCTTGTGTAAAACAAAAGTCTTCGTGGCTCTGAGAGAAATGCCCAGGACGCTGGGTCATAGGCCCACGGCATGGTTAGCTTTGTAAGAATCTGGGCCAAATTGTTTTTCTGAGTGCTTGCCATGTTGTGTGAGGGAGCCAGGACCTCCTGGCCTCACCGGCACTTGGCGGGGTCACTGTTCTGCACTTGGGTGGCTCTGCCAGGTGCATGGCCGTGCCCCACCATAGCTCTGACTTGCATTTCCCTGCTGACCTTTCCTGCTCTACCACAGGCTTTTCTGTGGTGCTTATCTAGCGTGCGACCATCATTGTCCCAGAGAGGTCTGCTTGGTCGGCTGTTCGTTTCCCGGTTATTGATCGTCTCTTTTTACTTGCACCCATGGGTGTTCCTGGGATGCTGGCTTCCACGTCTAGAACATGTGAGGCAAAAGGAAAGCCCAGGGAGTCATCACTGTGTTTTCCCTTGGGTCCTAAGATCCCCCGAGGGTTTGCTGCCTTCTCTTCCCCATCAGAGTCCTGCTTACTTTATGTGTAACACCCAGCATTGTCAGTGGTACTGGGTGGGGTGACTAGTGGAGAGTGAGCCCCTCTGTGTTCATATTTTTGCATTTCCCTGGTGTCTTAGTTGGCTCAAGCTGCCATTACGAAATACCACAGACAGGAGGCTGACACCACAGTCATGTACTATTCACGGTCCTGGAGCCTGGGAGTTGGAGGTGCCCAGGGAGAGAGACTCTCTGGGCCCGCAGATGACCTCTTCTCCCCTGGCGTGTGCAGGAGAGAGCTCTCTCTTATACTCACCCCATCAAAATCTATAGTTTCCCAATTTATAATGTAAAAAAAAGCTCTTGGCCCTTAGCACCTTCTAATATTAGGCAATCACACATACCGAGTTTCAAAATATTGCATCGCCTCCACACAAAGGTTCCAAATTATCATTTGCAGGTGCGTTCTCTGGAGGCGGCTCAGGGAACAGACGGTGCAGACGTCGTCGACTTGCTTCCGGTGTTGTTGGTGTCTGTGCACGGGTAAGATACGATCACATCTCATTCTATCCCCTCATGCTCTGCTCTTAGAAAACGCTAAACCTAATCAATGACGAATACGCCAAGAGATAGAAAGGGATATTGGCTCTGTCATTTGGAACTGGGACAGGGAATGAGAAATGGCCACTTTGTTTCTCCTTCCCTGGCATCATCTCAGTTTCGTGGAAATTCCTGTCCTTGTCAAGGTGATACACATTAAATGTTGGGGGTTTAATTAAAAGAGTCAAAGACCAAATTAATTACTAAGGAAAATCGCTCTGGCAGGGAAGAGCTCCTGGGCTGTGTTAGGTCACCAAAGTGCTCGTGTCTGCTCCCGTGCCTCCGAACCTCTGACCGGTTCCCCACATGAATGTCATCCATGTCAGACACAAGGGCGTTTCCAGCTGCTTTCTCTCAAGATACCAAGTAACTGTTTGGATGAACGTTTCCTCTGAATTAGTGTCATCAAACCACAGCTAGACTCTCATCCTGAGTCTGCCACTCCTAAACATGGAAATTGCCACCAAAATGGCAATTCCGTTTTCTAGAGCCGTCTCAGACAGTCCATTCGTGTAGCAGATGTCTATGTAAAGTGTTCTTCTCTCTCTCTCTCTCTTTGGTCTCTCTCTGTCTCTCTTTCATATTTTAGGAATATTAGGTGCCACAAAGATAAGCATGTATAGACTCTTCAAGTGGTTTACAATTTGTTTGTGGTCATAAGGTAAAAGCAAATGTAATTATAATACAACATAAAAATAATGAGAGCTTATCTTAGTTCGGGCCACTTTAACAAAAATACCATGGATTGGGCGATTGTAACAGCAGACATTTATTCCCCACATCTCCAGAGGCTGGAAGTCCAAGACCCGGGTGGTGGCAGATCTCGTGACTGTGAGACCCCATTTCCAGGTGCACAGATGCCATCTTCTCCCCTGTGTCCTCATATGAGGAAGTGGGTCCTTTTTATGAGGACACTAATCCCGTTCAGGAATAGGATGGGGCTTCACCCTCATGACCTCATCACCCCCCAAAGGCTGCACCTCCTAACACTGTCGCCTTGGGGGTTAGGACTCAATGCCTGGATTGTAGCGGTGGAGATGGGGCACACAGAACCCGAAACGAGAGCTCTAAGGAAGACATCTCCGAAGCATTCGGGTGAGACCCAGAGTAGATAGAGCTGTGCACACGATCTTTTCACAACTTGTTTCCGTTCTGGCTGGTGAGGGTGTCTGTTCTGGTTGCTGGTTACCTGAGTACCTTCTCCTATTAAATATTTTAAATGTCAACGCAGACATAAGGAGATTTCCGGTGGATAAGTGGAAGAGGTAGTTTAATGCTGTTAAAGCTGTTTGAAATGAAAGAAAAGAGTAGAAGTGACATGAACAGCAGGTGAAGGTGTGGCGCGTCAGTTGAAAGTGAGCCTGAAATTGGACTGTATTCTACAGGAAAGGAAAAGCGGAAAATATTTTTCGAGGCTCTATAAAAATTGGAGACTTTTTTTTTCCCCTACCTGGATCTTCCCACACATCCACTGATATCGGGGAAGGGAGGTCTGGATAGGGACATGTAATGATTGCTAGGCAACATCTCCAAGAGTTAGCAAAGCAGATGAAGATTATTTAGAATTCTTAATGTCTTGCTGGGGCTTGGGAACAAACTGGCTTAAAAATGTCAATAAGGAAAAATATCAAGAACATGAAATATCCCCAGAATTTGACATATTTTAAAAACTTGTAACGCTTACTATTGTTTTTTCAAGTAATGGAGAGCTCATGCCAGCAGGGGGAAGGAGGAAAGCAGATTGAAGGAGGAGATATTTCAATTTTTGTCTCGTCTCATGAGTGATCTGCTGATAATGGAAACAAATCTATGTGTTGACTAATTTAATAACAATGATTTATAGTTTGTTTTCTGTTGGCCAGTGAAATCTAGTCCTCTTTTTCATGGAACTGTTGATTTTCTGAATGAAAATAATGCTTAAAAATTTGGGTGATGTTCTGTGTGATGATCTTATTTCCCAGTTTCACAGTATGACCAACACTTGAAGCATTCAAAAACAACCTGCATTAAAAATAAAACAAAATCCAATTACAAACTGGTTTTATATATATGAAAGGAAAATCTGTATCAACAGCAGAATATATTACTGACAATAGAGTGCAGGAACTAAACCTGGAGTGTGATACAATGTGTCTCATCTGTAGCAAGTTTTATTTTTCTGAGACTGTTAACAGTTGTTGGAGCCCAGAAATACATTACATTTGGCATTGAACAATGAGAGCAAGAAGAACAGCCAAAATCATAGCTGATAATTTTAAATCAAACCTAAGAAAAATATTTCCTTCACACATCCCAGATAAGTAAGTGGTTAAACCTAATGATTTTATATTGATAAATCGAACAATGTATTTTTCAAGTGAGCAGAATAATAAATTCTCTTTCTATTTGTATGTATTTTGCATTAACATGCACTGATGTCTTTGTTCTGTAACTTATAGGGAATAGTTCTCAGATATATTTATTTATTGTACCATGAAAATAGAGGACTGGTACCTTATTCGTATGTTCACCAAGCCTATGATTATCATTTTATGATATTCTGCAGAATTTACTTTGCTATTTACATAATTACTATGCTTTGATGAAATGTAACAGACATAAGTAAAAATGATATAAATCAGATGAAATGAACACCTGCTAAAGGCCAACTAATAATATAATCTTCAAGGTGACCCAATGTAATTACTCTGCCTACACAAAGATTTTTATTAGTTCCCATATTATTAGCGAAGCCATAAATAATTATATGGTAAATATTGGCTCATCATGGGTAACAAGAGCCCAATAAAGTGCTTGAATGGTTCACATGTCTTTTCAAAGTGCACATATTATGGGAAGAAAACTTCAGAAATTCTGAAGTGCATGCTTCAGTATTCCATTTAATAAATAAGTAAGTTTAGGCTAATTTCACATACTTTTTTCAAAAGGCCTGATTATCTTTGACAAATAAAACTTCTAAAAACTATCACTTTCTTATACTGGGTTCTCTAGAAAATAGACCAAGGCAAAATCTTGCGTGCTCATGCTGTAGAGGTGAGTGCCAGCCCAGGCAGCATGCATGGGACACAGTACATGAGATAAGCACACGGGGAGATCAAATGCACGGGACACAGTTCCAGGCTGGCCGCTCTTTGCATGAGAGCATCTGACCACTCAGTGTCACGGGGATCCTGCTCTGGGTCTTATGACCTGCCACATGGCAGAACGGTCCATATGCAGAGAAGATGGGAGAACACTTTACCTTTGAGGCCCCTCTCTGTCACACCTCCATGGGATGCGAAGTGTCCTGCATTTCCACCATGTACCAGCCCGATGTCCAGGCAGCTCCTGGCAATGTGTGTGCCTCGGCAGGTCCATATTCCACAGTTCCAGGGATGACAGGCAGTCCTGCTTGGTTCTCAGGCCCGGGATGTGTCTCTGCAGCAGGAAAGATCTAGGGCTGGGATGTTGGTTTAGAAAGGATGTAACCATGCAGGTCTCGACTGGAGCTTAACAGAGTCTGCTATACCCCCCTTTTTCCTCTCTCAGATATTGGTGACATTTATAGTGTTCTGTTATCTTCCGAATAATAAGTTATTAAATAAAATCACCAAGATGTTGTTTCCAAAACTTTAAGTAAGGAATTTTATGATTTTAAAAATATGCCCCAATCAGTTCATCATTCATCTTCAAGACCTTCAAGAAGAGGGTTTCATGAGTTTCCTTTCCATGAAAACCATGCAAAAGTACTGACAAGGAAGGACATTGTTGATGCCAGTAAGTGTCCGTTAATAGCAAATGCCTAGAGGGAGTTCAGTAACCTCCCGCAGCCGACCTAGACACCTAGGCGTGGGGAGTTGTCAAGTCAGTACGTGAATGTCTGCCTGGCTGCTGGTGGTGGAGGGGCAGTTTTTTCTCCCACTGTTTGAACATCTCCTTTCAGAATTTTCCTCTTTGGTGCAGAAAAGTAAATTGTACACATTTTTCAGTGACTGTTTATACAAGTTTATTCAAAGGGTTGATGCTGCTTCTTCAGTATTATTTTTTGTATGTGGCTGGTATGTATTCAACTGAAGGAGGAGTCAAAGTGCACTAGAGCATTTTATCCCCCATGAAGAGAAAGGTCTCAAATATCCTGCAGCCTGTCTCTGGCGGCAAGCAGTAAGGTGGCCCCACTTCTGGGTGCAGCTAGAGGGTTGGAAGAAGAAACCACGCAGTGTGCCCAGAAATTGGTATCAGTCCTAGGGAATCAAAGTGTAATTTTTGTAGGATCAAATGTAGGCATTGTAGCAATCTCATTACTTTTGTTTGCTCTGTATGAATTTCCATCTTTTAATTTTTCCTTGTTTCTAACTGAAGAGCTTGTTTCATATGAAACAAAGGAAACAGGGGCACCTGGATTGTTCAGTTGGTTAAGCGTCTGCCTTCAGTTCAGGTCATGATCCCGGGGTCCTGGGATCGAGTCCTGCATCAGGCTCTCTGCCCAGTGGGGAGTCTCCTTCTCCCTTCTCCCCCTCCTTCCTCCCTCTTTCTCCCTCTGCTTCTCCCCCTGCTCTCTCACTCTGTTGAATGAACTGAGTAAAATCTTAAAAACAACAAAAACAACAACAAACAAAGGAAACAGAAGAAAGAGGATTTTGTATATATTTGGTGAAAAGGGATTCAAAATGTGAAAACCTAAAAAGAAACATAAAAATTACCAGAAATATCTAAGAGGGTTTGCTTACTCCCTCCTCATGTGAGTTGGTTTTATTTTAACAAAGGATTTTTTTTGAGATGCTGCTTTTTCTCTTTATTTTTTAACATCTTAATTTATTTTTTTTTCAGTGTTCCAAGAGTCATTGTTTATGCACCACATCCGCTGCTCCCTGTAACCCATGCCCTCCTTCACACAAAGGAGTCCGTTCCTCTACAGTAAAACCTCTGTATGGCTGAGAGTGAATCTGATGAAGCACTTGGAATACCTACCCCTCATGTGTGCCACGAAGGTCTGAGGGGCTCCAGGGGTCCCTCCTTGCCTCAGTCTAGAACAAAGTGGGAGAGGCCTCAGAGATGTGGGTGGAGAGCCAGTGGTCCCTCAGGTGGTGGGTTCATGCAGGTGTGGACCCAGTGACGGCAGTGCGTGTGTCTGTGCATTGGCTCTTGCACCTGAGGAGGAGGCAGATGCAGTCACGGGAAGGGGGCAGGCAGAGCTGGAAATCTGCAGTCTTAGGCAGGTGCACCCCACGGCTGGTTGGCCACATAGGGATGGGACAGTGTTGGTGGTGTGTGTTAAAGAATGAAAATAAACCCCTTATTCAAGCTTGCAGAAATTAAATCAAGCATTTTTAAAGATTTTATTTATTTATTTGAGAGACAGGGACAGAGGTAGAGAGAGAGAGAGAGAGCACAAGCAGGGAGGAGAAGAAGAAGCAGGCTCCCCACTGAGCAGGCAGCCCCATGTGGGGCTCCATCCCGGGACCCCAGGATCATGACCTGAGCAGAAGGCAGATGCTTAACTAGCTGAGCCACCCAGGCACCCAAGCACTTTATAATAATAAGCCAAATCACAGAACAAACAGCTTGTTATTCACTATGAGACTGTGTATGGGACTTCATGGGCCTTTTCAGAAAATCGACTTAATGAATTCTTAATCACAGTTCTTTAACGTCAGGAGTAGAGCACAATGTATCAGGATCAAAGACAGGATTCTGTTTGTCTGTTTGCTGTTACTTTGTTTTCCCAGATAATCTTTTCCCCGCTCCCCCACTCATGAACTTGGAGGCATGCCAATCCCTCTTCATTCCCTGGTAAAACCTAAGTTTTAGAGCTACCTCGGAGGGTTCAGCATTCAAAGGCGTTGGTGTTCTACCTCTTTCTAATCAACCTGGTTACCATGAAACCTTTGGGATCATGCCTCTGCTGATGGTGCCAGTCTGTAGGAGAGACCCACTGTCCCCTCAAGAGATCCTGGCATGTCAGCTCACTTCTCTGTGGCTTTTGGAGTCTGAGTCTTTATGTCCCATGGCTTCTCAGTTATTCAGATGTCTACTGTTTAAGCTTCTTCCGACTTGATTTAGATTTTACTTCCTCCTGCTCACCTGGACGGAGGAGCAAAGGGGTGCCAGGTTAACCGAACTCTGTTCTTCTGTGTCAGCGTTGGAGCCGGCAGCACATCCTAGAGCCCGTTGGGCGCCCAGGACATTCTCGGTCCATGTTTCCAGTCCATCATCTGCAGGAGGCTCCAGCACCTCGGAGAGCACAACTTGTTTCTATAGGTGAGGGCTTGCTTTGGATATGGCTGCCCATGGCCATGGTCCCTTGACCTGTAACCATGTCTTTTGAGGAGAATAAAGTTAGAATCAGCCCCCATGAAGGCTGTCTTTTCAAAATGGAAACGGGACGGGTGTTTTCATTGTGTTCAGTTTAAGAAACAATCTGGCCTTGGATTTGTGACAGAAAAGGGGAAGCAAGTAGGGATTGTTGAGTGACTCTGAAAGTACAGGAAGCCCATGATTGAATCTGACAAATAAATACAGAGATCGACACACACGGACAAGCTCAGCTTATGACTTTCAGTAGTCATTTTGGGAACATATACTTTCCCTTGCTGTTATTCTTTTTAAGTCACTGTTGGCAAATTCCTTTTTTTTTGAATTGCCTGCAAACCTTCCCCTGGAAGAGAACCCCCGTCTGTAAGCATGTGAGCATCATACCCACGGGGCAGGCGAGACACTCGTGCCTACATTTGGCTAAGAGAGCAAGCACATCATCAAGCTGTTTGATGCCATTTTGTTGGGATTGACAAGTGCCATTTACCAGCAGCGTGGTAGACATATGGGGGCATG
>PISX010024898.1:0-27043 GCA_004024625.1 Mellivora capensis | reverse complement strand
CTCCCACTTCGCACCCAGCCCTTCACTCCTCCCTTTCCAACTTCCGCAATTCCCACCTCCCCCCCAAATTCCAGCCCTGCCCATGGGAAAGGACTAGCTCCTCTGGTCCCACCCGGCCTGTGTGTGGCCCGAGGTGGGGGGCGGGGCGCCCACCCCGCTCAGCGGCCGGGGAAGGGTGAATGGAGCCCTGTGTGCCCGCGCTCCGTGGGCGTCCGGCAATGGCCAGCACATCGCTGAGCCAAAGAGGCCCGAGGACGGCTGTGAGGTGGCCCTGTCAATGAGCCCCGGCCCACCTGCCCAGGCGCGAACCCAAGGCTACTCGTAGGCGGGAAAGAAGGCTAATGAAAAGTAAACTATGCCCCTGACGACCTCGCTGCGCTTTCGTGGGGGCCGGGCTCCCGAGATCGGAGCCACCGACCCCACCGCGCTGAGCGTGGGAGGAAAGGCTGCGTGGGCGAGGCGGGACCCTGGGAGCTGCACCTGCCCCGGCGCCCCGCGGGGGTAACAGTGTGGGTCCCCGGGCGCCCTCAACAGTAAATCTCTTCTCCCTTTATAAACCAATGATAAGCACTTGGGGTCAGAGTTTCCCAGAGTAATACAAATAAGCTTCTTTTTTCACGGACCGAAATAGCAAGGGTTTGGGGGCGGTTTTTTTGTTTGCGAGAATATTTAGTGCGGAGAAAGCTGCAGAGGATACGCGGCACCAATGCCCTGATGGGGGTTGCAGAGCGAACTGGTCCAGCTCTTGGCAAAATGTACTCATGAAGAGTATGAAGAGGGTTTGAGAGCTCATACGTATAATTTGATACTGTAACGCCACCTGTGACAATGTTTCAGAAGGAGTAAGCCTAAATATTCCAAGTGCAGCTATTCTCAGTACCGATAAATGAAAAAGCACTTAAATGACAGAATATATGTGGGATAATCACAAGTGTATATATTAAAACAAACAAACAAACAAACAAACATAGAAGAGGGCGCCTGGATGGCTCAGTTGGTCAAGCGACTGCCTTTGGCTCAGGTCAGGATCCGGGAGTTCCAGGATCGAGTCCCGCATCCGGCTCCCAGCTCCACGGGGAGTCTGCTTCTCCCTCTGACCTTCTCCCCTCTCATGCTCTCTCTCACTCTCTCTCAAATAAATAAATAAAATCTTTTTTAAAAAATAGACTGGAAGAAAATCAATTAAATGGAAGTGGGCAAAGTGGGTGACTTTTCACTTTAATATTACTGTTTAATGAACTATCTCAGAGATACACTGAGCTATGCAAACGGCTATCACTGAGCATTAGAAACGCAGCTTATTTCCTGATGAAGCCCTTCAGGGACCCTCCTTATTCCCTACCCTCACCCTCACCCCTGCGGTAACCTCTCTATACACTTTTATTATATATGAACAAATTCTCAAACATCACTTAATGTTTTAAATATTTCAAACTTTATGTACATGGCAAAGTACTCTAAAAATACTTCTGTAACTTGCTTTTCTCAGTCAACATGGTGCTTTTGGGATTTATCCATATTGACCCGTGTTGGTAAATCTAGTTCAGGTTCATTCAGTAAATGAGTTAATATTTATAAAGAACTTAGAATAGAGCCTGGCCTGTGGTGCTACCTGTTTTCAGGTCTCTTTGATAAATAAAAATTCATTTTCATGGAAGTATAGTATACTATTGGGTTAATGTTATATTGAATTTATTTATCCATTCTCCTACTGATAGAAATTTGACAGTTTGCATTTTGTCCTGATTCCAAACAGTCCTGTTATGGACAGTCTAGTCTGTGACTCCTGTGCCTGTGTGTGAGAGTTTCTATGGGGTACACACCTAGGACTGGGGCAGCAGGGTTGCAAAGGGTCCCTAACTTCTACATTACTAGTTACTGCCCACTTGCTCTCCAAAGCGATTTTATTTATTTTTTTTTAAGATTTTATTTATTTATTTGACAGAGATAACAAGGAGGCAGAGAGGCAGGCAGAGAGAGAGGCGGAAGCAGGCTCCCTGCTGAGCAGAGAGCCGGATTCGGATTCGGGGCTTGATCCCAGGACCCTGGGATCATGACCTGAGCCAAAGGCAGAGGCTTAACCCACTGAGCCACCCAGGCACCCCTCCAAAGCGATTTTAACAGCAATGGATGAATTACTGTGTTCCTGATCCTCGTCAACACTTGCTATTATCGAATTTTTCCCCCAATTTTATGGGTTTGCGGTATTATTTCCTTATGGTTTTAATTTGCATTTCCCAGATTACTATGAGGTTAGAGGCTAGGAATCTGTTCATATGCTTACTGGTCATTTGTATATTTTATTCTGTAAACTCAGGTCCATCACCTTTTCCTTTTTTTCTATTGGTTGTTGTCATTTTCTTATTCATTTTTAAGAGTTCTTTATATATTTTGAATATTATTCTCTTTTCAGATGGATGTATTGCAAATATTATCACTCACCCCGTGGCCTGACAACTTTTTTTTTTTTTGGTGTCTTTTAAGGCACAGAAAATGTAAATGCTAATGTAGCCTAATTTAGCTATTTCTTTATAGTTTGTGCTTTGGGGGACTTGGTTGAAAGGTCGTAAGCCTCCTTGTATTTTCTTCTATAAGTTTTAAAATTTTGTTGTTTTGTATTTGGTTTTACATCCACTAGATTTGATACTTTGTGAAAGGAGTTACAGAGAGATCTTATTTCTCACATGGATAATGATTGTGCTACACTCGTTTATCATTTCAGTCATCTGAAATGCCAGCTTTGTCATAAATCAAATTTCCTAAAATGTGTTGGTCTGTTTCTGGGCTTTCTATTTTATTCTTTTGGTCTATTTGTCTATCCTTGAGAAATACCACACTCTTTTAATTACTGTAACTTGACAATAAGTCTCGATTTCGGGATAAGCGTGTATTCTCACATTTTTTCAAGACCACCTTGACTATTTGGGGTCCTTCATGTTTTCCTATAAGTTTTAGAGTTAGCTTCTGTTACAAAATCTTTGTTGGTTTTGATTTAAACAATGACTTCACAGATTAATTTGGGGATATTGGCAAAGCAAGGAAAGAATGTTACTGGAGCCTAGTGATAAGCCCATTCCATATTAACAGAAATAACATTTTCATGAAAAATAATTGTATTTTCCAAAAAAATTGTGAAAAGAGTAACATTGTTTTATATTTTTGGAAATCTCTTTAAAGTCTGCAGTGTCTGGCTTAATAGAATATAGCTAGATTCTCGTAAAAAAAAAATTGGGGGATATTGACATCTTTATGATATTGGGTCTTTCTACAAATATATGTAAGCATGGCAAATATCTCTATCTATTTAGGTCTTCTTCAAAATCCTACCGTAAAGTTTTACATATTTTCCATATACATCTAACACACTTTATTAACTTGATTACTAGATACTTTGGGATTCATTTTCATAATTGACAAAACCTTAATTATTGTTTTAACTGTTTTAATTATTGTTTTGCCTTATTACTTTTTTAGTATTGAAGAATTTAAATCAACTTGCAGATTGGGCTGATGGCAAGATAATCTATAACTGGTTTTCTCAGGTTTCATAAAAAGTGTTAGAACATTTGGAGAAAGGAAAAAGGCAAATAATTTTTTTAATGCACTTGAGAATTGAAAAAAAGACTGTGCGATGATAGAGGGAGGGAGAGAGATGTAGGAAGAGAGATTTATAAAAAATGTAAAAGTACAAAGTGTAAAATTGTGCAGTGAAATTCAATGGTCCAGGATTTTAGGCCCCCACTAGCTTTTTCCAAAACATCTGCTGCTTACAGGTCCTTGTAATATGTTAGTGTCCTACAGTTATGTATATGGTTGATGCTTTCTCCAAATCTATCCCATCCATTTTTGATATAAATGGAAGTATAAAATACACAACAGTTCAGCAACTTGCTTTTTTCCTTGAACAACTTATATGTAATTTTTCTAGCTCATTATGAAAACAGCTACACAGTAGTTCATTTTCAATTCCCTATTGATGAACATTAAATTATTTCCAGGCTTCCTCAATAACAACACTGCAATCAATAGCCTTAAAAAGTATCTATGTGCACATATAGGAATATAACTATAAGATGAACAGACAGTAATGCATATGTGATTTTGATAGACTTCACCAAATGCTTTGTAAAAAGACTGCAACAATTTACAACTCCAACAAATGCAAGAGAATGTTTGTTTGCATTGTTGTCATTCATGCTCACACTTTATATTATCAAATTTTTAAATGACAGGCGACTGGTGGCTCAGTGGGTTAAGTCTCTGTCTTTGGCTCAGGTCATGATTTCAGGGTCCTGGGATCGAGCCCCGCATCGGGCTCTCTGCTCAGCAAGGACCCTGCTTCCCTCCCTCTCTCTGCCTGCCTCTCTGCCTACTTGTGATCTCTGTCAAATAAATAAATAAAATCTTTAAAAAAAATTTTTAATGAAAAACATCTCATTTTTATTTTCAGTTTGCATTTCCTTGTTTATTGGTGAAATGGAGTATCTTTTTTCCTTCAACCATTTGTTTATCTTTTTCTGCCCTGTGTCTATTTTTCTATTTTTTCCCTTTACTGATTTGTAAGCATTCACAATATATTAGGGAAATTAGCCATTTATCTGAGATGTGAGTTGCAATTATTTTATAATTTTTGTAATCTTCCATTTATTTTTTATTTGGTATTTGTGTTTATTTGTCCATGCAGAATTTTGTTTTATTTATTTTATTTTATTTATTTATTTTTATTTTAATTGATTAATTTTGGGGAGTTGACATCTTTGGTATTGTATTTTCCTCCAGTAAACATGGTATATATCTCCACACAGAAAGCTGAGATTTTATAATCCACATACACACAGCAACCTGAAATATGTATATTGTGTTGCATAAAAATATATATATGCAATACTGTCAATGCCCTAACATCCTAGAAGCCTTCCCCCTGTCCCACTATACTCTATACAGATTATAGCTTTCTCCCTCTCCAGCAGAGGGAGGAATTTCTAATTCCTATAATACCTGATTTCTGAAATAAATTGTATGTATCACTAAACAATATAGTTAATTTTGCCTTTTGTAAACACTATTTAAATGGAATGATATGATACTGTGTGAGATTTTTTTACTGTTTCTTTCACTCTTCGTTATGTTTGTGAGATTATTTCCTGTTGTTGCGTGTAGCAATAAAATGAGCAAATGAGAGCTTATTTTGTATATTCACCTTGCTTCCAGCCTCCTTATTAAATCTACTTATAAAATAAATACATTGTCTGTAGATTATTTTAGATTTTCTACATACACAATCACATTGTCTAATTGTATAGTGCACTAAAAGACAATAAAGATTTTAACATTTTCTTTGTATGCTTTTTTACACTAATTTTATTGTTATACATAGTGTGCAATTCTAAAGTCTTTCACATTTTCTATTCTCCTTTTTTATAGTGAAGTATTTCATACCTACAAAAATACACAAGCATGTATATGGAAGGTATAAAGAATAATTAATATCTGTATATCCATCAGCCAACTTAAGAAATAGAATATTAAGTCATTTTTAGAAGTCTCTTATGTGCCCTCTTCTTCTCAAGGAATTATTATTCTGAATGTTGGGTTTGTGATTCTCCTGCTTGTTGCTATAGTTTTACAACATGTGTAGGTAACCTTAAATGAAATGTTACATTTTATATGTTTTCCAGTTTTATATAAATGATATAAAGAAAAATATAAATATATAGAATATAAATTAATGACAGTTTTATTTCCTTTTTAATTGTATAATCTCTTTCTTTGTTTTGCCTTATTATACTGGCTAGGAATCCAATAATATGTTAAACAGAAATGGTGAAATTGGTATCTTTGCCTCATTCCCTATCTTAAGGTAGAGAATGAGGTAAAGACTTCTAATATTTTATCATTAATTATGATGTTTGCTCTAAGTGATATTAAGGAAGTTCCCTTCTATTACTAGTTAGTTAAGGTATGTTATTTTTAAATCACAAGCCTAGAAGCTAAGGGACAGAATAACAACTACAGACATTGAAAGAAAGGAGAATCACCCAAGAATCATATACCCGGGCAAGAAAGCACTCACCTGTCCTGTAAAAGAAAGATGCCAAGAACATACTCAAATCAAATAAGAAAACCATCCAAATAGACTTCAACACAGAGTAAGATGAGACAGGAAGGAAGACAGTTATTAAATAATGAACTTTGTATTTTATATAGTTAATATCAAATGAATGGTAACAGTGTGGTTGATAATTTGTAGTATAAGTGCTAAGTAAGACCTCTTTTTTTTTTTTTTTTTTAGATTGATTGATTTTAGAGAGAGTGTGGGAGGGCGGGGTGGGAAGAGGGAGAGAGAGAATCTCAAGGGATTCTCTGCTGAGCTCAGAGTCCCTGACCCTGAGATCATGACCTGAGCCAAAATCAAGAGCTGCTCCTTCAACAGACTGAGCCACCCAGGCACTTCGTAAGAATTCTTTTATCAAACAGGAAAAACTTAATGTTAGCTGTAAACCAAGAAAACCAAACTGTGTTAGAAAAAACCAAAGAGTTTGGAAAGGTGGGAAGAGTGATAAGGCAAAAATGTTTTAAAGGTTTTATCTTGTGGGAAGGAGACACACAAAAAGTGAGCACCAAGGTGGTATGAGAGGAGAGCTGTTAGCATGTTTTGATATAATTATAAAGAAATATACTTTTGATTAAAAAGCCCAGTAGTATTTCCAAATTAACAAAGAGGAAGGAAGAAATTACGGATATTGAGAATAAGCCAGGAAAAAGAAAAAGATGAAAATTAAAATAAAATAAGATGGAAAGAATAAAATCAAGTATATTAACTATTACAATAAATGTGAATGAGTTGAATTTTCACGTAAAATAGAAAAACTGTCAGATCTAACTGAAAAACCAAATCCAAATCCAAATGTATGTTTATGGGAAGCACACCTAAAATAAAGTGATACAGAAAAGCTAATGAGTTGGGGAGCCTGGGTGGTTCAGTTGGCTAATCATCTGACTCTTGATCTCAGCTCAGGTCTTGATTTCATCCCAAGGTCATGAGTTCAAGCCTCTCATTGGGCTCCATTCTGGGCATGGAGCCAACTTTAAAAAAAAAGCTAATGAGTAAAGAAATATCAGATGAATACAAACAAGGGAAAGCAGAAATGACAATATAGATTATGTGAAATTTAAAATAAAAAGTATTAAAGAAGACATATATTATGGGGCACCTGGGTGGCTCAGTGGGTTAAGCCTCTGCCTTCGGCTCAGGTCATGATCTCAGGGTCCTGGGATCCAGCCCCAGGTCGGGCTCTCTGCTCAGTGGGGAGCCTGCTTCCCCCCTTCCCTTCTCTCTGTCTGCCTCTCTAGCTACTTGTGATCTCTCTCTCTCTGTCAAATAAATAAAATCTTAGGGACGCCTGGGTGGCTCAGTTGGTTGGGTGGCAGCCTTCGGCTCGGGTCATGATCCCGGCGTCCTGGGATCGAGTCCCACATCAGGCTCCTTGCTCGGCAGGGAGCCTGCTTCTCCCTCTGCCTCTGCCTGCCACTCTGTCTGCCTGTGCTTGCTCGCTCTCTCTCCCTCTTTCTCTGACAAATAAATTTTAAAAATTTTTAATAAAAAAATAATTTAAAAAATAAATAAAATCTAAAAAAAAGAAGACAGATATTATGTAATAATAAAAAGTACATTTTAAGAGGAAAGTATTAATCATAAACTTCCAAACACTAAACATCATAGCAGCTAAATATATAAGGCAAATCTACTGGAAACACAAGGAGAACTTAATCTTAAAACAGGCATGCACAATTATAGTGGAAGATTCTAATATACATCTTTCAAAATCTAATAGGTTTAGAAGGTAAAAATTTAGCCAGGACACAAAAGATCTGAGTATTACAGTCAACCAGCTCATTTTAATAACCTGTATAGACCTTTGCAACCTACAAACACAGAACATGCTTTTTTTATTTGCCAATAAAAAATGTTCATATTTCTGTAATATATATATGGTATTTATATATAAATGCATCATGTACTTGGCCACAAATAAAACTTGACAAATTCAAAAAAGTGAAAATTTATAGTATATATTTTCTAATCAATATTTTAGAATACAAATGAATAATAAATAAAGACTCACCCAAACAATTAACTATTAGAATAAAAGTAATCTCTAGATCAATATGTAAATCAAAATTCAAATTAAAAACAATCTAGGAAGTAATGAAACCTATGTTTTAGTAAGTTAGATCCATATTGAAAGAAAATCACAGTCTTAAGTGCCTTCATTATTTTTTTTTAAAGATTTTATTTATTTATTTGACAGAGAGCACAAGTAGAGGGAGCAGCAGGGAGAGGGAAAGGAAGAAGCAGGCTCCTCGCTGAGGAGGGAAGCCCAATATAGGGCTGGATCCCAGGACCCTGGGATCATGACCTGAGCCAAAGGCAGAAGCTTAACCAACTGAGCCACCCAGGTGCCCCAGGTGCCTTCATTATGAAAGAAGATTGAAAGTAAAGAAATTAAGAATGCATTTTAAGAAATTAAAAATGAACCATAAATAATCCAGCCAAAGTAATTAATGAAAATAAAAGCCAAACTCAACACCAAAAACCTAAATAATTTGATTAGAAAATGGGCAGAAGACCTGAGTAGACATTTTTTCCAAAGAAGACGGCCAACAGACACACAAAAAGATTCTCAACATCACTCATCATCAGGGAAATGCAAATCAAAACCGCAATGAGATATAACATCACACCTCTCAGAATGGCTAAAATAAAAAAAGACAAGAAATAACAAGTGTGGGATGCCTGGGTGGCTCAGTTGGTTGGACGACTGCCTTCGGCTCAGGTCATGATCCCGGAGACCCGGGATCGAGTCCCGCATCAGGCTCCCAGCTCCACGGGGAGTCTGCTTCTCCCTCTGACCTTCTCCTCGCTCATGCTCTCTCACTGCCTCTCTCTCAAATAAATAAATAAAATCTTAAAAAAAAAAAGAAATAACAAATGTTGGCAAGGATATGGAGAATAGGGAAACTTTATGCACTGTTGATAGGAATGCAAGTATGTACAGCCACTGTGAAAATCAGTGTGAAGATTCCTCAAAAAATTAAAAATAGAAATACCATATGATTCAGTAATTCCACTACTGGGTATTTATCCAAAGAAAATGAAAACACTAATTCAAAAATATTTTTGCACCCCTATGTTTATTGCATGTTTATGTTTATTATTTACAATAACCAAAATATGGTAGCAACCTAAGTGTCCACTGATAGATGAATGGATAAAGATGATGTGTACACACACACACACACACACACACACACGGGAATATTACTCAGCCATAAAAGAGTGAGATCTTGCCATTTGCAACAAGATAGTGGACTTCTTATGCTAAGTGAAATAAGTCAGACTAAGAAAGATGAATACCGTATGATTGCACTTTTAGGTGGAATCTTAAAAAACAAGACAAATGAATAAACAAACAAAAGGCAGAAATAGACCATAAATACACAGAATAAACTGATAGTTGCCAGGGTAGAGGTGGGCAGGAGGATGGACAGAATGGGTAAAGGCGAACGGAAGATGCGGGCTTCCAGTTGTGGAATGAGTAAGTCACAGGGATGAAAGGTACAGCACAGGGAATACAGGCCATGGTATTAACAATGGTGCCGTGTGGTGACAGATGGTATACATCACCACACCACTTGTGGTGATGTATAGACCAGCGTAATGTATAGACTTGTTGAATCACTATGTTGTACACCTGACACTAGTGTGACATTGTGTGCCAACCACAATTTTTTAGAAAATTTTTTTTAAAGATTCATTTATTTATTTGAGAGAAAGAGAAAGCAAGAGAAGGGGCAGAGGGAGAAGGAGAAAACCAGATTCCCGGCAGAGTGCGGAGCTCGATCTCATGATCTCATGACCCTGACTGAGATCATGACCTGAGCTGAAACCAAGAGTCAGATGTCTAACCAATTGAGCCACCCAGGTACTGCTAGAAAAAAAAAAAAAGTTAAGTAGAAGCAAATATTGGTGACATAGGCAAAGATATAATGGAAAGAATAAATCCTAAACCTAATTTTTGTATTGTGGTAACATACACATATTTGTCATTTTAACATTCATAAGCGTACAGTTCAGTGGCATTAAATACATTCACAATGTTGCATAACCATCACGACTAAATATACCCAAAATTTTTTCATTTCCCTAGCAAAAATTCTGTACCCGTTAAACAACAGCAATTCCTTACCGCCTCCCCGAGCTCCTGGTAACATTTATTCCACTTTCTGTCTCTGTGAATTTGCCTAATCTAGGTACCTCACATAAGTGGAATCATACAATATTTGTCCTTTTGTGTCTGGCTTATTTCACTAGACATAATGTTTTTAAGGTACATCCAAATTGTAGCAAATATCAAAATTTTATTTCCTTTTATGGCCAAATAATATCACATTGTATGTCTATTCTACATGTTGCTTATTCACATTTTGCTTCTCTGTTGCTGGACACTTGGGTTGCTTCTCCTTTTGGCTATTATGAATAATTCTGCTATAAGCAAGTGTACAGGTAACTGTTTGGGTCCCTGCTTTCATTGTTTGAATGTATACATAGGCATGCAATTGCTGGAGCATATGACAATTCTATGCCAAATCTTATTTTTTGTAAGATCAACAGATATTTCATACCCACCATTAAAGAACAAGGAGAAAAATCAAATATGAACAATATTAAAAATGGGAAATATCATCAACACCAGGCATAAAAGAAAGAAAAATAATTATAAAACAATATTACATACAACTCTATGACAACCAACTTGAAAATCTAGCGAAAATTCTTGAATTCTTCTTGAATTCCTAGGAAAATACAAATTGACACCAAAAGAAATAGAAAATTTAAATCAGATACCACAGAAAAGATTGGAAAAGTAAAAGTAATATAAGAATAGGAGAATGTTTCTTAAATATGATAAAGAGTATTTACCAAAAATTAACAGCAGATAGCTTCCTAAAAAAAACAGCAAAACACTCAAGCTATTTTCATTAGAATTAACCACAAGGAAGAAATGCTCACTACAATCATTATTATTCAAAATTATTTGAAAGGCCCTATTGCATTATTAAAACAAAATGAAATTATAAAAACAAATTCTAGGGGCACATGGGTGGCTCAGTGGGTTAAAGCCTCTGCCTTCGGCTCAGGTCATGGCCCCAAGGTCCTGGGATAGAGCCCCACATTGGGCTCTCTGCTCAGTGGGGAGCCTGCTTCCTCCTCTCTCTCTCTGCCTGCCTCTCTGCCTACTTGTGATCTCTGTCTGTCAAATAAATAAATAAAATCTTAAAAAATGAATTCTAACAGAAAAATAATCTACACCTGCAAATGATATGATTGTATACTGAAGAGCCCAAAACACTAGTAAAAAAAAAATTCTATTGGAGAAGAAATAAATAAGATATTTACAGATTGTAACAAGTACTCTGCAGGAAATAAACAGAGTAATTATAAAGGGTAGCAGGCAAAAGGCTCTATTCTAGACAGGCTGGCCAGAGGAAACTTTTTTCTGTGGGTGAGCTCCTGAAGCTAGACCCAAGCAATGAGAGTGAAGAGCTAAGGGAGGGCATCCAACCAGAGGGAACAGTGTGTGCACAGGTGAGTCTGAGGAACATCAAGAAGGCAGCAGGTAGGAGGGAGAGGAGGCATGAGATAGGTTCAGGTGGTGGTTGGGGGGCTTGTGGGCCAGAGTGAGGGAGTTGAATTTTACTCTAAATACCTTAAGAAAACATGGAAGGGCTTTAGGCAGAGGAGAACTGTAGGTTTTTAAAATACGACTGATGTTTCTAAAAGAACATTTTGTCTGTTGTGTAGGGAGGAAGGCAAGAAGAGCACCGGGACAGATTGGAAAACTATTGATGTGGTCCAGGTGGGAAAATCACTAGGGTTTGACTTAAAGAGTGACCATGGGGTGAAGAGAAACGGGTAGGTGTGAGAAGTATTTTGGAGCTAGAACACAAAAATGGGATAGCTGTGGTGGTTGTTAACTTTTCCCTGGTACATCTTAACTCACCTCTTTGTTTTCAAACTCTGTCATTTTGTTTTAGCATTTTTTTAAATTTATTTATTTGTCAGAGAGAGGGAGAGAGAGCGAGCACAGGCAGACAGAGTGGCAGGCAGAGGCAGAGGGAGAAGCAGGCTCCCTGCCGAGCAAGGAGCCCGATGTGGGACTCGATCCCAGGACGCTGGGATCATGACCTGAGCCGAAGGCAGCCGCTTAACCAACTGAGCCACCTAGGCGTCCCTTGTTTTAGCATCTTATAAACAGAAAGTAGGTAGGTTATCATAGGCTTTTTACTAGGGGATCTTTTTTAGAGGAATTTAGTCCATCTGCAATAATTATGATCTGTGATATATGTTTTCTACTTTTTCTTTTATATTTTTTAGTCCATGATTTCCCTTCCCCTTAGTCTATTGTTCCTGATTCTTGAAGGGCTGCTGAAGTCTTGTTGATTTCTTCCCTTTTAAAGCTCTCATGATCTGGAAGTTTAACACTCCGTTTCTAGTCTTCTGGCCTAGTACCTGTCCAGGGTCTCAAGAGTCATTTTAAGTATTAACCTCATTCCTCTGTTGATCTCCCCCCCGCGCGCCATCCTTTTCTCTTTAACTTCCTCAGAAATCTTTGTCATCACTTCAAGTCTTTTTAAGAAATAGTGAATTTCCATATGACTAAGTGAAGCTGCCCAGTACATATATATTCATTTCTCCCTTTTCCCTCAAGGACAAGACCTGAGAGGAGCCGGGGGGAGGGACGGGGGACAGCAGGAGGAGGCTTCTGGCCTTCCTGGGCCAGGGCTGACTCAGACCTGGCTCGTTCGAGGACTGTAGCATCCCTTCTTTCCCGGCCCAGCCCCGGTCCGCACACCCCCAAGGTCTCTGCAAGCCGGGTCCGGAACCACGGGGGGTCTAGCGCCAGAGGTTTCCTTTGTACCTTCGCCCCAGAGCCGCGGGACCCTCAGGAGGTTCCGAGCTCGGCCACTAGGGGGCAGCGGCGCGCTTCCCAGAGCGGCGAGTCCCGGGAGCGTCAGGGTTGTCACTCAGCGCGGCACAGTCGCACGACCGCTTCGACGGGTTCTGAGCCAGATGTTGGAGATGCAGCGTGGGGGACCGCACTCCGCATGGGAATGGAAGTGGAGTGCAGGCACGCCCCCCCGATATCCACACCCCCAGCTGCAGGCCCGAGGGTCTGGAGGAGGCGGGCAGGCGCCGGCCGGCCCGAGCCCCAGAAGCTGTGAGGTTAGAGACCTGAGCCAGAGCGTGTCGCGTGCTGGGCCCCGGGGGTTTCCGGTTCGGCTCGAGACCCAGAACTCCCTCACCCCAGCCCGGAGCAGTTATCTCAACGCTGCCCCCGTGCCTGAATCTCTAGCGTTAGAAGCACTCCATTTATTAAGGAAGACCTGTCAAGGGCACATGTGTTAACCACATGTTACCCAGGGACAGCTCATTAACCCTTCGGGACGCAGTGACGCGTAAGCACGGAGTAATTTTGCACCAAGGTAGGATTGGGGTGGAGAGACCTTTGGTCGTAGGTCTTGGGGGTGTTGCTATTATTACCTCAAGGACTAAAATAATAATCACTGTTTATTGACTTGTTCCTTGCCAGGGAGCGGGGAGCTTTGTCCCATCATCTCTTTTGATAAAGAAGCGTTTTGAGATCACTTGGTTAAGATGAGGTCTGAGCGTGAGGTTTTGTTCAGTGTGAGGTTCAGTGTGAGGTTTTTTGTTCAGTGTGAGGTTACTATTTTTCTCCTTTGTAATTAATAAATATCCGGTGGAAGATACTTTGAGACTGTGACATATTGTTTCCCTTCATGTGTGCCCCCTGCTTCTCAGTGTCCTTGGTCCGCCTCTGGAATCACTTCATGCTGTCGTTGATGTCTTGGGCACTTGGTTCATAGCCTTCCTGTCACCCCAAATCCAGCCATCTGCCCGAGTAAGTCAAGGTTTTAGCTCCCCCTTGCCCCTCAACTCCCCTTCTCTGGTTACTGCTTCTCACTCTGTACCTGGCTTGACACTCCCCTGACTCAGCCTCCTCGGCTTTCATTTGATTCCTCTCCTTTCCCTACCTCCCCCCAGAGGACTCTTCTTGGCAGTTACTTGGCTGCTGACTTCCCATACCCTTCAATCTCTGCAAATAATATCCCTTATCCCTTCCCTGGGAACAAGCAAGCCTTGAGGTGAACTGCTTCAACTCCCTAATCCTTTCTCCATATTCTCCAAACATCTCCACCTCTACAGTCATCCTCCTTCTAGCCAATCTCAGACCAAGGAAAGGCCTTTTTTGAGGCCAGCTGGAGCTCTGCGAGCAGCCTGGTAGAGTAGAAAGGACAAGGATTTGGGGGTAAGTCAAGATCTGGTGTGGATCTTGGTGCCCCAATTTACTAGCCACACTTTACAACCAAGTTGTTTTGTTTTATTTTGTTTTTCCTTTGAATTTTCTGAGCATCAATTAACATGTCAGTGATGTCTGAATAGAAATATTAATTATTAAAGATTTTAAGAATTAATATTAATGTGTGACAACTCCCTGAATCAGATTCTGTCATGTAATGCTCAATAATTGGTAGGTATTATAGATAATATAATTATTCACAGTATGGGTCTGTTCTTCTGAAACCTGCAGGCATTACCTCTCCTCTCCTGTATTTTCAGCCTGTCACTCTCAACTAATTTCTTCTCTCAGCTTATAAACAAGGTCAAATCTCTACCATCTTCAAAAACAAACAACAAGAACACCTCTGTAAAGAAATTCACCAGGTCACTCAAGGACTCTCACACTTTGTCGTGGAAGGAGAACTTCCCAAGTGGGAATTCTTGGCTTAACCAATGCCTTTGAGATTTCTGTTTCCTGGGCAAATCTCTCCTTTGGCTTTTTGAATCAAAGATTGGCTTATTTCATCAATTCCAGAAAATTCTCAACTTTTATCTCTTCAAATATTGCCTCTCCAATCTCTCTCCCCTCCTTCCAGAACTCCAAAGAAACATGTGTTAAGTTCTGTACCTTCTCTTATTTATCATCTCTTCTGTGTTTTCGATCTTTATGGCTCACTGGGCTTCATCCTGGATGATTTCTTCTGACGTATCTTTCTTTCCATTGACTATCTATCACTAACCCTCTTATTGGGCTTTAATTGGATTATTGCACTTTTTAGTTCTACAGTGTCTAATTGTTTTTTTAAAGATTTTATTTATTATTTATTTATTTGAGAGAGAGAGAAAGAAAGCATGAGCAGGGGCAGGGAGCAGAGGGAGAAGGACAAGCATACTCTTCACTAAGAGTGCAGCCACACATGGGGCTCGATCCCATCACCCTGAGATCGTGATCTGAGCTGAAATCAAGAGTCAGTTGCTTAACCAACAGAACCACCCAGGTGTCCCTCCATTTTTTTTTTAAATCTACATTGTTGCTTTCAAAACTTCCATGTCTTTATATGAAACTTTAAATTCTGTTTTTATCTCCTTGACACAGTATGCATTGCTTTATTAAAGGTTGTACTCAGGAACTCTAATATCAGAGATCCTGGCAGGTCTGTTTCTGTGGTTTATGGAGTCTGTTGATTTCTGCGATATGTTGTTTTGTCTCGTGTATCTTGTGTGCCTGTGCTCCTTCTGGACATGTTATATGAAATGACTATTTTGAAAATTAAGTTGAGACCGAGGATCTTCTTCCAGAGAGGATCCACCCTGATCTGCCAGCACCTGATGGCACTCAGTCCAGGAACAGGGCTTGAGAATATTCTAGAGAGTGGGCTCTCTATAGAAGCAGAGGATGGGCTTATACTAGGTTTCCACCTTGGTAGACAATGACCAGTGACCCGTGACCACCAACTGTGTCCCTCCAGCTCTACATTCTAGATTCTGAGGAATCTGTATGTCTTTAGGACACTGTGGAACGTAATATCGCCACTCCCAGAATCTTGGTCTATTAACTGCCTTCTCCCAGACAAGGAGGCAAGAAGCAAGAAGCAAAGCCTCACCCATTTAGGCTTTTACCCCTTCAAGTTCCTATCTATTAATTCCTCTTTTTTTTTTTTTTTTGGTTAGGCCTTCGGTGTTACTAAGAAGATGATTTGAGGTCTCCTCTAACTTCTGTCATTTCTTTAGAAGGAGAATGGCTTGTACCTTAGTCAGGGAAAGCAGACACCAGGAAATTGCTAATACCCTTCATACCACTTCTTTCTTGGCTGAAATTAGGTCCTTCCTTTTATTCATCCACAGTTGAACTTTATATGGGAAGGCATTATAATATGGACAGCAATTTATTACTAGCCACTGGAGATGGCCTAGCACATGCCCTTAGGTCCTCTAGAGGGCTCTGGGTCCTGCCAGGAGGCCATCTTCCTATATCCCTGACTAGCCATCATGATATATGAGCATCACTGGACTGAGTACTGGGCTTCTGGTGTGCTAATCTGATATAGATTAGATCCCAAGTTCCATATAAATTGGTGGACAGGCTCTTCTATGTGAGCAGACCTCTTTGAAAGGAGCCACCTGGGAAAGAGGCCTGTTCTTAAGTAGGTAACATATACTCAGAAATGATGCCTTCTCCATGAAGACTGCTCTGACTCCCCTAACATGAACAGGGTCTCTCCCTGTCTTGTCTCAAATGGCCCATTCTCAGTGCCTGCTATGGAGCCCACATCATCCTCTACCTTGTGTACTCAAGATTTTATGTATACATCTTGCTTTCTCTTGCGTGGTGGTGGTGGTTTTTGTCTGTTTCATTTTGTCTGCCTCATTTGAAGAGGTTTGAATTACTCCTATTGTTCAGTCCATGCCATATACCCAAAGTCCTTCAGTTAATTTATTGATTAATGTATCTTCTTTTGCTCCTCTTCCCTACTCTCATTTCCCTCTCTCTACAGGTCATTTTTTTTTTAAGAAGGAAAGATTTATTTTTTTTAAAGATTTTTATTTATTTATTTGACACACAGAGATCACAAGTAGGCATAGAGGCAGGCAGAGAGAGAGAGAGGGGAAGCAGGCTCCCCGCTGAGCAGAGAACCCAATGTGGGGCTCGATCCCAGGACCCTGGGATCATGACCTGAGCCGAAGGCAGAGGCTTAACCCACTGAGCCAACCAGGTGCCCCTCTACAGGTCATTCTTTTATTATATTTTTAAAACATTTTATGTATGTACATATGTATTTATTTATTTGAGAGACAGGGAGAGAGAGAATGAGCAGGGAGGGGGAAGAGAGAAAGAGACAGACTTCCTACTGAGGAGGGAGCCCTATGCAGGGTTAGATCCTAGGACTCTATGATCATGACCTGAACTGAAGACAGATGACCATCTGACTGAGCCACCCAGGTGCCCCCATTCTTTTACTTTATTAATGTTCATATTTGTTTTTCTGGACTTTTTTTTTTTTTGAGAGAGAGAGAAATAGAAAAAGTGAGCAGGGAAGAGCAGAGGGAGAAACGGAGTCCTAAGCAGGCTCCACACCTAGCATAGAGCCCGACATGGGGCTTGATCTCATGAGCCTAAGATCATGACCTGAACTGAAATCAGGAGTCAGATGCTTAACCAGTTAAGCCACCCAGGTGCCCCAATGGTCATCTTTATTTGAATGTGTTCTTGTAAATGTGCTATTATACAATATATCTTCTTATGTCTCCTCCTGTCAATGCTTGTACCATTCAGCCCTATTCCCATGTGACACCTAACTCAAGGCATCTAACCTCTCTGTAGCTCCCCATTGTGTGCCCTGTCTCCACTCTCCCAGCAGTGGACACTCAGTTTACCTCTAACCACTCTAGGTAACCGCTAGCTACTATAGAAACACACTATAAGAAATTTCTTTATAAGTGTTCCCTTATGTGTTTGTATGGTGATTTCCCTGGGTTGTACATCCAGAAGCAGGATTGCTAGGGCATAGGGTGTGCCAATGTAGGACTTAACTTAACCAAGTAGAACCAGACTCCTTGGTCTGGTTGGCCATACCCATCTACACTTCCATCAGTGACACATGATTGATTTCTATGTCACCAAATCTCCAACTCGGCATTACCCAGCTTTTGAACTGTCACCAGCCAAACAGGTGCCAAGCAGTAACTCACAAAGCTTTGAATTTGTGTTTCTCTGATTACCAGGGATTTTGAGCATCTGGCTGTATCCTTCCTAGCTTCTTGTGTTTCTCTTTTGTTTGCCTGTCCATACCCTTTGCCCATCTTGCTATTGAATTTGTTGGGATTTTTTCCCTTACTTATCAGCAGCAGGAAAGGAGGGTGGATAAGGAGGGGAAAGGAAAGGAGGAAGAGAGACAACCAAACACATCTTTATCTGACCCCAGTGGAGCTGGGGTCAGGTAAAGATGAACCCTTCACCTTAGACAGAGTTCTTAGCCTGAAATCATAGAAATGATCTCTGGTGGATTTCAGCAGAAAGGAGGGTTATTAAAGAAATGATTTAGAGGGCTAAGGACCAGGGCAAAATCTAGGCCAGGTGGTTAGGGTCTGTGCCTACTTCAAGGAAGGCCACTAAAGACCAACCTGGCATTTCCAGCTCCTTATGGGGGAAGTGAGCTCTGCCTCCTGCACGCCCATTAGGTAAGAGAATTCCTTAAATAGAGGAAGGGGGTTCAGATCCTGGGCAGCCAAACAGAATAATTATGCCCACTAAGCTCCTCCTCTCCTGTATCCATCTATGTCCCCTGGACTTTATGCACCTGGGGTATATCTGGAAAAACAAGAACTTAAACTTGGTTAACAATCAGAGTATAGAGATATCTGATACCCTAGGGGTCCCTGACATGAGCCATTGTAGGAAGGAATAATATGACACCACAAATAATGCTTGCCACAAAGGAGGAAGGCATCTCATATGCAAACCCCACTCATCTCCAAACTCTGGGAGCCCAAGGGATTTAGTGGTTTTAGAAGAACATGGAGGCTGGTCCTCAACATTACCTGAACCCAGCCTACTAGAGACACAGGTATGTACTTTGAGAAGAGAGGGTGGTGGAGGACCTAAGGGAGGGGCCTCACAGAATGTTAGAGACCTGCAGAGCTCAAAGAATCTTCCTGTGAGGCCCCTCTCCCTGGTGGAAAAATAGCTGTTTCTGTCTCACTTGGCACAAGCACCATTCCCCGCAGAGAACTGGCAGAAATCTAGACCAGGCAAGACCAGAGCCCTCCCAGCTGTCAAGGCCCTTCTCTGTGGAGCCCCAGCCCCAGAGATCCAGCACCGCTGGCAGCAAGAGCGGACCCCCACAGTGCTGGTGACTCCACAGGCAAGAGAGGGTAGGAAGGCGATGGTCCAGGGGCTGCAGCTTTTCAGGGGGCTACTGAAGGCAGCAGGTGGAGAGTCAGGGCCCAGCAAGCAGTGTGGACAGTCGGTCTGCATGTGGCCAGCAACATGCCAGCGGACTAAGCGGAACTGACTCCTGGGCAAGGAGACTCCATAACCATCCTTAATATAGGAGCTGAAGGGGAATTCTGCAAGATTCTAAGACCCTCTGAGAAAAAGTGGAGACTAAGAGTCATTAAAACGTAGATGCTCATGTTAATCAGACCGGACTAAGAGCCCCAGGCCAGTGAGGCCTGGTGTATTGGTACCTCGGCCATAATAGCGAACCTAATGGTCATGCCGTGTACTTTCTCATGTATTATTAGCTCAATGCCTGGGCAGAACACAGGCATGAGTGAAAGCACAGGGAGCAAAGCGGTGGGCTTGACGCGCCTTCTTCTGTCCCGTGAGCACATGCCTGAGAGGTGAGCCCACCTGGTCAGCCATTGTTGGGCTGTTCTCGTGCTCCTGGCAGCCTGGGAGGTGCAGGCATTCTCTGTGAATGCCTGGTCCCTGCTGGGACCATGTCCTACCAAGAGACATGAGGACAGAAGTGGTGGCAGCAGGTACCTGTGGAAGAGATGGAGGAAGCTGCTGCCTTCTTAATAACCTCCTTACTAAGTTCTTCTGTCTTCCAAGGATAAGCTGATGGTGGCGGTGGGCTGGGAAGAGCCTGAGGAACTTGTCCCCCTCCATGTGCTGGGGCAAGCAGGTCACTGGGTTTAGCCTTCTTCCTACTGTAATGAAACATGCATAGCTAGTACAGCAGCACAGTGAAGCCGGGCTGGGCAGCCAAGACCATGGCCTTTAACATAGCCTGTTGGTCCACACCTTGGTCACTGCAGCCATGTGTGATGAAGTGTCTTCCAGCCACTGGAGCCCCTGGGCATCTCCCCACCTTCTCCTGACCCCGGACCTTAAAGGAAAGGCGTCTGCGCTGGCACTGTCTACAGCCTCTCCCACCATAGTTGCTCCTCCTAGCAAAGGACAGGTACTGGATACCACCATGTGCCCTGGGTCCCAGTGGAGAGCTCCAGAAGCTCAAAGCAGAGGTCATGCTGCAGGGTGGCACGCCCAGGCACAAAGCTGTCCTTTGAGGATGCCCACTGGTGGGCAGACTGACGTGTCTCAAGGGCCAGTTTGACTTCCTGTCTATCCCATGAGCCATGTTCTCATTTACCTAGGGCTTTTAGCTTCTGGATGGCTTCAGGGTCTTTCAGTCTATCTGTCTCATTGTGCAAAGGGGGTTTCTGGGCCTCTCTGGAAGGGCAGAAGCAAACATGGTGTCTTCTCCTGACAGGTCTGAAGGTTCGAGAGAATGGGCTGATATGGAAGGGAGGAGGAAATAAGGGAAAGCCCATGGACAGTGAGTGCCTGGACGAGTCTTTCCAGTTCTCGCTGGCGTGATTTCTCTGAGGAGGGTTAGGAAGACGAGGGTGAGAGCCTCTATATTCGCACAAGCTCATCACCGACAATGGGCCCCTGTGTCTACGTGCTTTTTGGTTCTCTTTGAAAACAATGTTAACAGATCAAAATTCAGAATTGCCCTCTGGGGTGCAGAGAATGGATAGGTGAGAGAAGTCTTTATACGGATCTGAAGATAGTCTGGGTGGAGAGAGTCAAGCAACATGCTTGGGCATGAAGATGTTGGTGGGTCTCTTCACTCTTCTTTATTTTTAATGTGAATTTTTTTTTTTTTACTGAAGCATAATATAAATACAGGATGGTACCCAAATCACAAGTATACAGCTCTGTAGCTTTCCCCCAAGCCACCTGTGTAACCTGCACCTAATCTATAAAGAATTTCCCCAGAATTCCCAAAGCACCCTCAGGAGTCCTCCTGGTTTCTTCCCGTCATGCTCACCACCATCATGACTTCTAACACCCTGGGTTAGTTTTACCAGTGTGGGGACTTTATATGAATAGAATCATATATCACTGAAGGACTTTTAAGAACAAAAATATCTAATAGCCAATATCAAGGGTTTTTGCTTTGGGTTGCTGTAATACCCAGTCACCATCCTCACACAGACAATAAAGCCTGCTGGGCAAATAAATGCGTTGTGTAAGCATTTTTGTTTTGTTTTGTTTTGTTTTGCTTTGCTTTCCAAAGGGTAGAGGTGGAAATCAATGAAAAGGGGCTGAGTCTCCCCTCTGGGTCAGAGCAAAGGGCACTGCTGCAGAGCGTGTCTACAAGTGTGAACACATCCAGAGCCGAAGGCAGACTCCCAGAGTCCGACAGGAGCAAAGCCCCAGCCCTGGAACCTTGGAGAACCTTGGACAGATCATTGGACATCCCCCGGCCCAGAGTGCTGGACTGCGCTTGAGTAAATTCACATACATTTCAAAAGACAGAGTGGCTTGGCTAACATCTGGCTAACAAAGTAGATAAACATTTCATCAGAGAATATACGAAGAATTCACTTGTCATCCCCAAAATTCACATACATTTCAAAAGACAGAGTGGCTTGGCTAACATCTGGCTAACAAAGTAGATGAACATTTCATCAGAGAATATACGAAGAATTCACTTGTCATCCCCACGGACACATGATCATCCCTATTTGATGTTTACTGGCTGGTTATTCCTGCGTGACATATACCTGCATGATTCAGATGACAGCGCTGAGTGAAACCTAGCATACCTAAGTCTGGAAGACAGGCCAGGGAAACTCAGCCACAGACATGAGAAGGGACCAGAGAATAAGCCCCTGCTGCTAGAGCTTACCATTCAGCAACCTACACAGAAATGTTGCTGCTCGGTACAGAAGGCAGGGAGAGGGTTTCCAGGACCTGTCCTGGGCAGGAGACAGACCAAATCTTAAAGGAAAAGTAAAAAGGGAAACTTCACTGTCCCTAGTTGCAGCAACAGTTGAACCATGATCAGCTAGGTTGGGGAGGCAGGGAGCCCACTCAGCTGAGAGGGCAGGACCCACCTGCCAACAGTAACCCCGGACAGCACAAGGTGGTCCTCAACCTGACTGCAAATTGTAATCACCGGAAAGGAGTTTGTTTTTCAACTTTTTTTACTGTACATAATGTAACATAAAATTTATCATTTTAACCATTTCTAGGGTGGCGTTAAGTACATTCACACTGTTGGGCGGTCATCACCACCATCCATCCCCCTCTAGAATTCTTTCGTCTTCCCAGAGAGAGGCTCTATATCAGATAAACGGTAACCCCCCCCCATCCCCTTCTCCCCACCCCCAGCTCCTGGCAACCACCTTTCTATTTTCCGTCTCTACGAATTTGACCGTTCTAGATACCTCATATGAGTGGAGCCATACAGTATTTGTCCTTTTGTGTCTGCAGGGGAGATTTTAAATCCTGAACCCCAGACTAATTAAATCAGGACTTCCAGGGTAGGGCCCAAACGTATAAAAAGCTCCCTGATGATTCCAGTGGGGGGCCTTGAAAACCACTGCGTTAGAAGGCCTATGTCAAATTTACTTTCAGGAACCGCTTTGAATACCAAACACCTGCTGGTTGATGCCGAAAATTGCTTTAGTTGTGAGCAAAGGTAAGGATTTTTTTCTTCAACTGGAGATGAGGGGCTTGGAATGACTGACTGAGATATCACACTGACTGAAACTCATCCGCTAAAGATGAATGTATCTTTAGTGTAAGTGAGTATTATCAGACACCGCCTCCTTTTGAAAGCCAGGATGACTCTGAGGGTAGCCGATGATAAATGTCCACTTGGAAGATGGGGAGAGACAGACACACCAGGGACTCATGGTCACTTTGTGTGTGTGTTGGAAGGGGGTGATAAAAGTTAGCCCTGCTTGGGCATCTGGGAGGTTCAGTTGGTTAAGTGAGATCGGGATCGGGTCCCACGTCAGCGCGGAGTCTGCTTCTCCCTCTTACACTCTCCCCTCTCATGCTGTCTCTCACTCTCTCTCAAATAAATAAATAAATAAAGTCTTACAAAAGAAAAAAGTTGGGGCACCTGAGTGGCTCAGTGGGTTAAGCCTCTGTCTTTGGCTCGGGTCATGATCTCAGGGTCCTGGGATCGAGCCCCACATTGGGTTCTCTGCTCAGCGGGGAGCCTGCTTCCCACCCCCCTCTCTCTGGCTGCCTCTCTGCCTAGATGTGATCTCTCTCTCTTTCAAATAAATCAATAAAAATTTTTTTAAAAAGAAAAAAGTTAGCCTTGCTTACCTTCAGTTACCTTAGCATCAACACATCAATACTTGCCCGGTTTACTGGAACGGGGCCACTGTGACATATGGTTCCCATCAGCTGTATTTTTGCACGATTTTTGAGTCCCTCCTCCCTTTTTAATTTAACCGCACTGACTTCATTACAAAGGAACTCTACTTACATGGATTCTGAGGCGTGAGCAGTGTCTTGTTCAGGGAAGACCTGCTTCTATTGCTTGGTTCTTCAGAATTAGAAATACATAGAAAATGACCAGGTAGATCAGAGAGACAAAGAGACAAGACACAGAAAGATACAAACATATATAAAATGACAAAATGACAGGGAAGATCCACACCAAAATGATATGGTTTTCCATTCTGAAGGGAGGGAGGCATGGGAATGAGATAGGAAAGATCTGAATATTTATTTCTCTAAACCCTGGAAGCAAACATGACAAAATGTTAACACTTGTTCGTTCTGCATTGGCATTTGTTATATTACTTTTAAAACCTGTCTTTTCAGTCTTTAAAACATGTTAGTATACATATTATATCTTTATAAATAATTGTACACACGAATATACATGTATAAAGAAATGTTTTTAGTGACCGAAGAGAGCTTTTACAAAATTTTTCAAGTTGGTAATTTTGTCATGAAATTAAATTACTAAAGCCTTGTAGAACATTTGAAAGATACAAAAAAATAAAGACAAAAATGAATATTCCCCATAAAACTACCATGTAGAAATTGCCACATTTCAATGTCTTCATATTGAAGCTTTTTCTCCATGCATTAAACAACTTCATCATTGATTTCAAATTTTCAGTTAGTTTCTGATACAAAAATACTCGCTCATTGTAATATGCAGCAAAAGATAGTTAAGGAAAGACAAATTACTTAAGGTCTTACTACCTGGCATGCCCCTAACCAGGCTCTCGATGGCAAAAACCAAAATGTGATGCCAGTTAGGAAGAGAAAGACACAATTGGAAAGATTGGAAACAGCATACATTGTCAATAAGGAGTGTTATTACCAGGGTCTTCGCTTTCATTTCATCTCCTCCTCTAGGTCTTCATATGATAAAGCTATCCAATCATTCACTCAGATATTGCAGGGCTGGACCCTAATGCCAATTTGATCTTGGCTTAAATGTTATTTCTTTTATGATTCGATCTGAAGGATTCACTCACTATTGCAATTGCCTTAATTAAAAAAAATTTTTTTTAATTTATTTATTTGTCAGAGAGCGAGCGAGCGAGCAAGCGAGCACAGGCAGACAGAGTGGCAGACAGAGTGGCAGACAGAGTGGCAGACAGAGTGGCAGACAGAGGCAGAGGGAGAAGCAGGCTCCCTGCCAAGCAAGGAGCCCGATGTGGGACTCGATCCCAAGACGCTGGGATCATGACCTGAGCTGAAGGCAGCCGCTTAACCAACTGAGCCACCCAGGCGTCCCGCCTTAATTTTTTTTTTTTTTGAGGGAAGAAGGCTTATTATTTAACACCCTCTACCATTTTTTCATTGTTGTTTACTTGTATATTTATTTGTTTCTTGTCTCTCTTCTTCATTGTTGGCTCCTCAGGGCCTAGAAGTGTCTGACATTAGTAGTACTATTCTTGAGTGGAAAAAGTGAATCAAAGAGCCTTTGGTGGTCCTGCCTACATAGGATTGTGAAAGTATCTTCCTTTAATGACCATTAGATATGTAGCCTAAGAAGGCAACTTGGTGAGGCACCTGTTTTGCATCCACACCTCTTCCTCCCCACCTCCTTATTTGGCTGCAATTCTAAGTCCCTGTGTTAATCAGAACCACTTGCCTCAGTCAATACCAATATCCTTCTTTTTTGCCTGTTTGCCTCATGACTGAGGAGCCTGAAATATACATGTGATTGCCTCGGCTTCCAGTTCAATGAAATCATCAATGTGTCCTTTGGTGGGCATATTCTTCCCTTGGATATTAAAATTTTGAACTCTCAAGATCCAGTGTTCTTAGAATAAGAAAAAATATTTTAGGGGATGCCTGGGTGGCTCAGTTGGTTAAACATCTGCTTTCAGCTTGGGTCAGGATCTCAGGGTCCTGGGATCAGGCCCCATGTGGGACTCTGCTCATCAGGGAGTTTCCTTCTCCCTCTGCCTGCCATTCTGCCTGCTTGTGCTCTCTCTCTCTCTCTCTCTCTCTCTTAAATAAATAAATACATGAATAAAATCTTTTTTTAAAAAAGAAAGAAAATTTTTAAAAATTTGATAACAATTTACTATTGTAGTAGCCTTAACATTTTTAGCTTATCACTTCTCACTTTTTAAAAAGATGCTATTTATTTATTTGAGAGTGACAGAGTGAGTGAGTAGTGGGGGAGGGAGAGGGATAAGTAGACTCCACACTGAGGGCGGAGCCCAACATGGGGTTCGGGGCTTGATCTCACAACCCGGAGGTCATGACCTGAGCTGAAACCAAGAGTCAGAAGCTTAACAGATGAGCCACCCGGATGCCCCTCGTTTATCTTTTTTTTTTTTTAAGATTTATTTATTTATTTATTCGTCTGAGAGAGAGGGAGAGCGAGCGAGCGAGCACAGGCAGAGTAGCAGGCAGAGGCAGAGGGAGAAGCAGGCTCCCTGCCGAGCAAGGAGCCCAATGTGGGACTCGATCCCAGGACGCTGGGATCATGACCTGAGCCGAAGGCAGCTGCTTAACCAGCTGAGCCACCCAGGCGCCCCTCGTTTGTCATTCTTCACCACTTTTCCCATTTGGCGTGGAGGAGTAAAAGAACTAACTTATCCTCCATGAAGAGAAGTCTGTGTTGTTAAGGCTACAGATAGGCTCCCACTTTTGTAGATTTATTGGCCCCTTACAGTTTTCTTTGAATGACTATCGGCTTTATGCCCTTTGCTCATTTTTCTACTGAGGCATTCATTTTTAACTTTTTGATTTGTAAGAGCTATTTATATTGTTAGGAGACCTACACTTTGTCAAATATGGAGTAAAATTTTACAATTTATTTTTCCCTTGAAATTAATTTTTTTAAAGATTCATGAACGCTTATTTTTATTTTTTTAAGATTTTATTTATTTATTTGAGAGGGAGAAAGCACATGAGCAGGGTCAGAGGGAGAGGAAGAGGGAGAAGCAGATTCCCATCTGAGCAGGGAGCCCAACATGGGGCTTGATCCCAGGACCCCGGGATCATGACCTGAGCTGAAGGCAGGCACTTAATTGACTGAGCCACCCAGGTGCCCTATTTTATTTTTAAATATTTTATTTATTTACTGGGGGGAGGAGAGAGACAGCACGTGTAGAGGGGGGCCAGGGGTAGAGAGAAAGCAGACTTCCTGCTGAACAGGGAGCCTGACATGGGGCTCAATCCCAGGACCCTGAGATCATGACCTGAGCCAAAAGCAACTGTTTAACCAACTGAGCCACCCAGATGCTCCTTGAAATTAATTTTAATTGTAATTTTAATATATGATAAATTATTCATTGTAATGCTTAATTTCTATTAATAAAAAAGTTTTACATTTTTAAATATAATTAGGTTCCTCCCTTTTTTAAAATGGTTTCTGC
>PISX010024897.1:0-27041 GCA_004024625.1 Mellivora capensis | reverse complement strand
AGGCTGTCTTTTTTCCATTGGACATTCTTTCCTGCTTTATCGAAGATTAGTTGACCATAGAGTTGAGGGTCTATTTCTGGGCTCTCTATTCTGTTCCATTGATCTATGTGTCTGTTTTTGTGCCAGTACCATACTGTCTTGATGATGACAGCTTTGTAATAGAGCTTGAAGTCCGGAATCGTGATGCCACCACCTTTGGCTTCCTTTCTTTTTTTAAAGAAAAGGGTGGAATTTAATCTTTATATACAGGACACTGCAAGATAGGAGATTCCACATAGAAATAAGAAACCCACTGAGAGGAGGAGCTTCATATAGTTCATACAGTTTGGAACTGGTCAAGTAGAGCTTTGTTGTAAAAAGTGCTACAATAACAAAACACGTTTTTTAAAAAGTTCTTAGTAGAGAAACAATAAGACAAATTTTCTACCAAACAGAGTACACAACAAACAGCTTTCTGCCTCAGCTGTACAATCTTAAAATTAAAGGTCCCAGGAGTGCCATCCTAAATCTGGAACGTATAGCCTTCAGAGGTAGTTTCTGGCATAACATTCTGATCTTCCTCTTCCTCTACAGAGAAATACTTCTCAATCAAGTTTAATGAAGCTTTGTACACAGACTCATTTTCATGGTTTTGTAGAACCTCAATTTTGTCCAAATCTCCACATTCTTCAGTCATTATACTAAGTTTCTCCATTTCACCTAGTTTCTCAGCAGCCTGAAAGATGTTTGAAATGGCATACTGAATAATTTTGGTATCCTTTTCAGTTAAAAAGTTCATCAATGGTTCTATTATGCCACAATGAATGAGGTATACAATCTGTTCAACTGTCCCACCACTTGTATAATTGGTCATAGCCCAGACAGCTTCCTTTTGTGTCTTAAATTCTGCCTTAGAGAGAACACCAATGAGGAATGGGACTAATCCATGATTCACAACTTGCCGTATCCAGTCCTGGCGGCCAGGTGTGGACATTGTTCACGTGGCTTCCTTCTGAATATTAGTTTTGGGGTTCGTTAGCAGGCAGGGAAAAACAGCAAGTGCTCCTGCATCCATTAGAATCTAAGTCTGTTCATCTGTCCAGTGACAATATTTCCTATGGTTCTTAGCACAGGAGTCACAATGGGCAATTCAGTAACTCCTAGAAGCTTCACAAACTGGAGCACAACTCCTTTTTTCACAACCATTTCAATCCGTTCATTTGGACCATCAGTAAGGTAGGAAATGGCCCAGCAGGTATCTGCTGAGACTTCTGGATCATCGTGATGCAGGAGATGAACTAGGTAGGAAGAATCTGCTCAACAGCATCTAACAGGGGGTGCAGGATTCTTGTTGTGACAAAGGTTTGAAAGTGTCCAAGTAAGGTTACATAATTAATCACATGCTAAAGATGACATATCAGGAACCGCAAGGAGAGCCAAAAGCGGATCAACTGCACCATACTTGATAACCAAGTCTTGACAAACTGAACCATCACCTGCAATATTTCCTAGAGCCCATACAGCTTGTTCACTGATGTGGGCATGGGAAGATGCTGAGAAATGAATGCTGGGATAGCACCTCCATCTACCACAGCCTTGGTCTGTTCTGATGTCCCGGAAGCAATGTTAGTAAGAGCCCAAGCTGATTCAAACTGAATGGGACTACAACCAGTTCTGCCCAAGAAGGACACAAATTTTGGATTCAAACCCACCTGGATTATGTTGTCAATGGGGGGCTACTTTTCCCTAGAAAGCAGTTTCCTAGCAGCTTGAGTAGCCTGGAGCTGGCTTTCCAAATTGTTGCTATTTATGCCTTTGACAATGTCATCAACACACCAATTTACAGTGCGCTGGTTGTTGCGGTTTTCTTGCAGTGGAGAGGTAGCATCATGGGGAAATGAGCTTACATTTCTCCTTTTCAGCATCTGGTCATCCTTCTTAGCTTTCCTCAGTTCCACATTAACTTCTATTCGACGCCGCCTCATTTCAGTACTGGCTTTCCCCTTCTTCTTAAGGCAGGCAGCTGGTGAATTAGCATTCTCGTTGGTGGACATGGTTATGAGAAAAAGGGAGAAAGCTACATGGCCAGCTCAGGCTTCCACGGGAGGTGGTCTAGGATGCACAGGCTGTGGGTCAGCAGCCCTCAAAACGTGATCACGGATCACCCCAAAGATGGTATCCTAAATGTTCATTCTTAATAGATGGCCCATCTTGACAATGTCTAGCCTGCTTCCATCAGTGATGATTAATATTTTTTTTAAGATTTTATTTAGACAGAGATCACAAGTAGGCAGAGAGGAAGGGAAGCAGGCTCCCCGCTGAACAGAGAGCCTGATGTGGGGCTCGATCTCAGGACCCTGAGATCATGACCTGAGCTGAAGGCAGAGGCTTTAACTCACTGAGCCACCCAGGCGCCCCTCATCAGTGATGATTTTAACGTAGCTCTGAGCTTGTATTGTTGACTTTGCTGTTCACAGACATTCCTTCAGAAGTGGTGCCATGCAGCAAGAGATTTGTTCTCAGTGGGCTGCAAGGTTCCACCTAGGCACAGAGGGTGGGGTGGTCTTCAATCCTGGGACAGGGTGTCCCAATTCCCACACACTTTGTGTTAGCTCAAAGGGAGTCAGAAATTCTACTGGAGGTCTGGTGGATGGGTTGGCTCCAGTCTTATCTGTTTACAACTGATAAAAGAAAGAACTTTCCCCAGAGCCAGGGATCTGTTGCCCCTCACCAGGCTTCCAGCCATTCTCAGGCAGCCCCTTCCGGTTGGACCTTGTTTCCAAGTAAACCTGGGCTCCTCTGCTATGATATGCAAAACTCCTTTTTACAATACCAGTGGTTAAATGAGAGCAAGGGACAGAAAGCTGAAAAATAACAGCTTTCTCCCAGCTAGGCCATCAGCCCTTTCCCTCCCTGGAGCTGTCTTAAGCAAACAGCCAGAGATGGGATATTCCATCCCTCTGCCTGGACTCTCAATCCTGTCCTGCTGGCAAGACATTTCCTTTGCTTTTCCTACAGATTCCTTTAAAATGCATATTTTCAGAACCTTATTTGACATAGAAATTATCATGATTTCTGAGATTTGCTTTCAAAGACTCCAAAAGAAAAATGGAGCTGGGTGCAGAATAACTAAGATTGGCAAAGGTTGATACTTAATCTATGAACACCAGTCCAGTGAATCATTATCCTGGATCTTGTATACATTCAAAAGTGTCCATAATACAAAATATAATACAAGACATGATGGGGAGAAATTCGATTTTGGATACTACTCTTAGAATGTTAATGTCATCAGAAAGTTTTAGGTTCACTTGATAACATCACATAAACTGAAGTTTTAAAAGTTCTTATTAAAAAAATAGTCCTTTAGATTATGCATGGTTTTATTTTATTTTATTTTATTTTATTTTATTTTATTTTAAAGATTTTGTTTATTTGACAGAGAGAGATCACAAGTAGGCAGAGAGGCAGGCAGAGCGGGCAGGAGAAGCAGGCTCCCCACCTAGCAGAGAGCCTGATGTGGGGCTCAATCCCAGGACCCTAAGATCATGACCTGAGCTGAAGGCAGAGGCTTAACCCACTGAGTCACCCAGGTACCCCAGCATGGTTTTATTTTAGTGTACAACCCATTTTGCTCAAAAAAGATTCTACTGATTAAGGTTCATATACTTTTATATATAACTAAACTATGTGGTTAACAAGTAATAACCATCAAGTCTAAAAGTATATTTGTTATGACTGCAGTTACAGATGTTTCCCTGCAGGTGTGAGGGGACTTCTCCCCCATAGTTTGTCCAGCCAGGTCTGCTGGTCCTGACATAGTCCTGGCAGCCCACAGAACTAGTCCTTGGGAGACCCACAGCAGGCAGGCTCACCAATTCCCTTTGATTTATTGCATTATTTAACAGCTTCTTTAATAAACCTCACATTTAAAGGTTTTTAAATTAAATCAATATCAAAAACTATTTCATCCTTAGAAGAAGCATGCTATTTCTAGAAAGCTATTTTTATATTAAAATCACAGAAGGATTTGCCCCAGAGTTGCAAAGTACCCTCTTCAGTGATAATAAAAGGGCCCCAGTCCTTATTTTGGCAATCACTCCCTTCTTGGATCCAGAGCTTAACATCAGACAATGACTGGGGCAGTCACCTCTACACTCCGTGGTCTTCATATGCTGAGCACACTGTAGACTTCTTCTCATAAAATCGGTACATTACATATTGTTTGAAGATCCACCTGCCACAGGGACTTACACTAAGCCTCTGTTGCCTGTCCTTCTACATGGGGGGATAATAAAAACACTGCCTCAGAGGCATGCTGTATTAAATGGGTAATGTATATGATATGGTCACCATGGTGCTGGGCACAGAGAAAAAGTTCTGTCTGTGGAAGGATCCATACATCCTCAGAAAGCAGGGGACGAAATGTTTTCTTTTATATTCCTGCTCCCCAGTCAATACTTTAGGGACACATGCCTGCTGCCTACGTCCCACACAATGGCTCCCTTCTCTTTTTGGGACCTCACAACCATACAAGGGTAGGCAATATAAAATTTGCATTTTCCTGTGAAAACTTGTTCTCATGTTGAGATTTTAATTTTTTTTTTTTCCAGCGAGGGAAAGGCTTGTTGCCTTAGCCACCAATGTTTACATCAGGGGTTGACTACCCTGCTGCTGTCAGCACTGTTAACACTACTGAGGAGAAAATCAGCCCAAGTCTCCAACCTCCACCCCACCCCCACCTGGTCTCAGTGAGGGGACAGTCCTGGAGGCTTGGCATGGGCCCTGCCTGTTACAGCAGCTCACTGCCTCCACAGCAGAACCCAGAGATCTCACTGCTGTTTCTCACAGCCTACAGAAGGAAAGGAAAGATCTGTATCTTCTTTTCTTATTCATCTTATGTCCTAATGCAGTTATTCCAGGACCTGGAGTAAAGATATATTTAAATACAAAACGCCTTAAGACTCTACTTCCTTGGAAACTGATCTGCACTCCCTTGGAAATTGATCTTCAAAGTACTGATGAGAGAAGGAGACTTTCACACCAGAGGACGTGCCAGTGGGAAATGACCCGGAGACACCCTGTTAGGTAAGGACACACATCATTCAGATCTCAGGGCTGAGAGGGGCATTTAAAAGTGTTCTGAATAAACTGCAGCATATGCACAAATGTTCTTTCTCATTAAGAGACATGCACACTTTTTTGGTCTCAAAATCTTTCTAAGTCACAACAACATTAATTAAGTTACATCTACAAGTTACAGAATGATGGCATAATATTTATTAAATGTTAAATTTGTATATATTTATGTTTATATATGATTGCTTTACATTTTAAGCATATGGACATTTCTACTTTTACTTTTAATATTTAAACCAATAATTTTCTTTAAACATTCTAGGCTTCTGTTTTTTGTCAGTTTGGCATTACACATCATCCACTTGGGAGACAACAGTAAGAAGCATTTTATTTATAGTATCTTTTTATTGCATATTTATTTCTTAATCATCATCAGTCTCACATTTTCAATGTTTTTAAAAGATTATCAAAAAGAGAAACATAAAGGTAACAGAGAAGAAATCAACAATGCTACAGCCCAGAAGCTCCAGCAGGAAACACTCAACTGGATCCTGAATAATTTGGGGGAGGGGAATGGAAGAATGGATGGGTGGCGGCTGCAAGATTCAAGTACCTACTTCAGGGCTTTTTCAGGTAGTAAGTGGCATTGCCCCCCAAAACCCTTTCTGGTCATCTCCATTACTGTCCTCCCAGTTTAGGTTCTGAGAACAACCTGGAATAGATTAAGGATAAAATGAAAAACCCAACAAACCACTATTTATCATCTTCACATGAGGATATACTATAAAGTGAAAAATATGTCCTAGTGAGGTGCTCTTTTGCTGTGAAAACAAGTTTTACTCTTTCACTGGCACAATATTGCATTTGCTCAGGTCTAGAGGACTGTGATTTAAATATACTCAAAACAAAGATTCCAACCCAAGTTAAAAGCAGGCTCTTGCTTGGCTTATTGCAGACTCTCAGGCTCCAGACCCCATGTCTCTGGAAGGCAGGGTGGGGGAGGGGCCTTGTCCCCCTGGCGGGGACAAGAGGTTAGGAGGGTTTTCTGTAGTCATCCCACTGTGGGTGGTCCCCGCCTTGAAGGCCTGTTTTTAATCACTGTCCAGGGAAGTCATCCCCTGACTTTAACATCTGAAAGGAAAGGAGAGAGAAAATCCTATTTGCAGGGGCCAGGGTTTCTCCTTGGGTCCTTGAGCTGCTTCCTGACCCTCCAGTACCCCTGGCAGTTTGTTTTTAATCCTTAAATTAACAAGTAGGGTCTACCTGAGCAAACATACTTGGCAGGGAGCTAAATTTTATTGCCTCTCCAGGCAATCTCATGAGGCCTTCTCAGGGGTAGTCTAAGGCAAAGGGACAGGAAGCAGGCAGACTTGAACACCCAGGCCTCCCGCCCACAGGTGTACCCCCAAGGCTCAGCTGCTGCAAGAATGGTGGCACCTGCGTGCTGGGCAGCTTCTGCATATGTCCTGCCCACTTCACTGGCCGTTATTGTGAGCATGATCAGAGGCATAGGTGGGCCTGTGCAGGAGCCTGCCTGCAAGTGGGGCAGGGACATGGGAGGGGGTGAGGGTAGAAGAGGGGCTTGACCTTGCAGAGGGGAGTGGGTGTGGGTAGGGGGGCCTTCAGGGTAGCACGTGGGGGAGGGGAGTGGCGTGTGGATGGGAGCGGGTGTAGAGGCCCTGTGGGGCTGGGAATGTCTGGTAGTGGACACCAAGGGTGGAGAGGACAGGCAGGGTGGGGCTTGGGCATGGGTAGTGCACATGAGCCAGAAGGGCTGACACTGCCTCTCTGTCTCCTCAGTGAATGCGGCGCACTCATGCATGGAGCCTGGACCTTCCACAGTTGCCGCCTTTGCAGGTGTGTCTTCGCAGTCCTACACTGTCTCCCTCAGCAGACGCCAGACAGCTGTGGTAAGTGGACCTACATCCTGTGCACACAGTCCTCACTGGCAGGCATTGCTCCTTTGTAACCCCCAATCCATAGAGATCTAGCTGTTCCATGTGACACAGAAATGAGAACAGGGTTGATTGATCACTTAGGAAAGTCACATTCATTGTGAATCACATAGCATATTATCACTATTATTTAAAATGATTCCTAAGTTTACTATGCCCAGGTACTGGGTTTAAATGTGTTTTCCAAACAGTGTCCTTAAGTGTCCTTTCAGTGAGCAGACTCTGGGGAGCACACAAGTTGCTAAACAGAGCCAACCCTGGCAGGGAGGTTACTGACTAAATCTCTAGAGATTTCCCTACACCTCGCCAACACCATCTCCTCAACTGTGAAGTGAGGAGGGTACTGGAGCAGGACAGGAATAGGCATGGATGGTCTGGTTCTGCCCTTTACAGCCAACCAGGCAGTCCCAGAGAAGGAAGGTACCTTGTCAGCAAAACTCGGGCCTGCCACGCATATTAAGAGCCAGGAGGGTGTGGAGAACACATGGGGTGAACACTCATTTGTGAGAATTCTGAGCAGTGAGCAAACTCAACACAAATATTTCACTTGTAAAACTCAGTGAGGAGTGTGAATTTTCTGCATCAGAAAACAAATGTAACACTCTGCTATTGATCTTGGGCAGGGCCAAGGGGCACATGTAAAGAAAGCACAGCATTTCAATGCCACATGCTGTATCCTCTCCCCACTTCAGCATGCTCCGCACGGACTCCAGTGAATGAAAGCACAGCCCTTCAACCTCTTCATCAGCCATGGGGGACTTGGTTGTGCAGTGAGCAATCAAAGCTCCTACAGCCCCTTTTCTGTTCCTCTGTCCAACTTCTTCAGCTCTGGCCAAATCACAGATGTTCAGCACCACTTCCCACCCCTTTGTCCATGGTCAGGACGGCAGTGCAGGGGCACCACCACTGGGGGTGGAGCCCTCCAAACCAACCTCCTGCCCCTGCCTTCCTGGTGGGGCCAGTAGTGGAGGAGCACACTTAATGAATGCTCAGCTTCCAAGCTACCTTCCTGCTCCTCCCTCCCTCTTCTGCAACCTTGGGTAAGATGAGCTGTCAAGAGATGTTTAATAAATGCACAACCCATCAACCCCACTTCCTTCCCCATCCCTTCTCATCCAGCTGTGCATGGTGTGGGCAGTGCTAGTAGGAAGAGAGAAAGTATAGTACAGTACTGCAAAGTGTTGCAACTTGTCCTCCTTCTCTCATGCCCACCAGATTTCCAAAGCCCTCCCTCTCCTTTCATTTGCTGGGCTTATGCCCCTGATCCACTGGCTGCTCCTTTTGTGTCCCCAGAGAAAGGAGGGCACAAATTAAGGAACAGGTATTGGAATTGCAAGTGGGACGTGTGTAGTCCTACAGGTGAAGTTATTTCCTACATGCCATTGGTGCTCCCAGCAATAATGTGGGAAGGGCTAGTTGTGGTCATTTCCAGTCTCCTATGCAAGGCCACTTTGGGTTCAGAAGCAACAGGGCAGGGACTAGATTTCAGATTATCTGCTTACTGTTTTCTATTCTTGGAAACATCCAAGGGTGCAAATGCTGTCTGCCAAGGACAGTGACAGTGGCTTCTATGTGTGATTTCTGCTCATCACAGTTAAACAAAATAATAATATTTCACAGTAATTTGTCAGGTGTCAAAAGGACAGGAGCACTTTTGTACTGTTTGACCCATTGATCCTTCCTCAGAGCAGATGACTGGTGGCTTGCTGACAGAGGTGATGATGACATGAAGGATGATGATGAGAATGATGATGGCTGTCAGTTATTTCAGGCACTTTATTCACTTTATCTTATTTGATTCTCTTAAGTCCATGAAATAGGTATTATTATACTTTTTATATTTAAGGAAACCGAGGCTTATAGGAGTTGACTCCAACAGCTAATAAACAAAGTCTGATATTTTTCTCTTAAGAGATAATCACAAAAGGCTAATTGCTAATTTAGAAATACTTTATAACATTTAATTATTGAAAAATACTACAAACAAACATACCATAGCATATTTGATATAATTAATGTCATTTTATGAATAGTAAGAATATTAATTCATATTCATAGATTCATATTAATCTATGAATAAAATTGTTACCATTTATGGACATTGTGAGGACATCCCTGAATTTTGTCAAATACTTTTTTTTAGTTGTGATATAATTTGCATATAACATTGTATTACTTTTAGGTGTGCAACACAATGATTTGATATTTTTGTACTTTGTGAAATGATCAGCACACTATCTACTTAACATCCATCACCTCACATAGTTATGGTTTTCTTTCTTGTGATGAGAACTTTTAAGATCTACCTGCTTAACAACTTTTTAAAAAAGATTTTGCTTATTTATTTGACAGAGAGATCACAAGCAGGCAGAGAGGCAGGCAGAGAGAGAGGGGGAAGCAGGCTCCCAGCTGAGCAGAGACCCCAATGCAGGGCTCAATCCCAGGACCCTGAGATCATGATCTGAGCTGAAGGCAGAGGCTTAACCCCCTGAGTCACACAGGTGCCCCCAACTTAACAACTTTTAAATATAGATTTATTATAATCACCATGCTATATATTACATCTCCATGAGTTATTTATTTTAAAACTGGAAATTTGTACCTTTGATCTTTGATCTTCTCCCATTTTGCTCACCTATCAACCCCCATCTTTGACAGTCACCAAACTTCTTGTTTCTTTGAGTTCTGTTGTTTTTATTTCTTTTACGATTTCACATGTGAGAGCTTATGGTATTTTTCTTTCTCTGTTCAATTTATTTAATTTGAAATAACACCCTCAAGGTCCATCCATGTTTGTCACAGATGGCAAGATTTCCTTCTTTCTTATGGCTGAAAATATCCCATTGTGTGTTTGTGTTATCTATCATATATTTTCTTTTATCGACATTTATACCCTATTCATTTAATTTATATCACATTTATACATATTTATATCATATATGCTCTTTGTCATTCATCCATCAATGTTTGCTTAGGTTGCTTCCATATTTTAGCTATTGTAAATAGGATGTGGTGAACATGTAGGTACATATACATTTTTGAGTTAGTATGTTTGTTTCCTTTGGATAAATGCCCAGAGGTGGAATTGGTGGATCATATGGAGATCTATTTTTAATTTTTTGAAGAATCCCCATACCTGTTTCCATAGAGGCTGCACCAACTTACATTCCCACCAACAGTGCATAAGGGTTCAGGATGTAAATCTTAACTGCTATGCCATTTCTGTACTCTTTCTATAAGAATAATTATAAATACAAACTAAAGATATTTTTGATAGTGTTATTTAGAATATTGAAAATATGGCCATATTCTAAATCAAACAGTAAGTAACTGTTTTAAATCCTTTAATGGGATGTTATAAGGATTTTTAAAAACATATGGGGGATAGAATGGAAATTTATGTCCATAACATAATGAAAAAGATGTGAATCAAGGATACATGTCAATGGGCAAGTCAACAGTAGATAACAAAACACTACAAAATCATGACCCTCTGGCACTTCCAGGGACCTGAAGACCAAACAGCCTCCAAGGGCCCTTCTTGCTCTGATGCTCTGCAGGTGACAGAGCTTTCTTAATGCTGAATAGAATGTCTTTTCAAAGGTATATTTTTCCATTCTAATTCAGAAGAACACTAATTTTTCTGTTTTCTCTAGTAAAAGAAGGATAACCTACCCTCTACTCTCACATAGATTTTGAAGGATAAAATTTATGCCAAATCATCTTGTTTGTTGGTGTGAGCTCTTTTGTCATTTTTCTCTTCCATTATCTAAAATAGTGTTTTGTGAATAATATTCTCAATAAATATTGAATGGATGGCCTTTGGCAGTTAGTTGCAAATACATCTCCAAAGAAGAAACACCATATAAGCCATTATCTATTATTATGTTGCAATCAAAAGAAACCATTTCTACTATTCTAAAAACAGTATGCTTGAGGCAGGCAACTGTCATTATCTCTACTATTTTCTTCATTTACATTTGTTAATTTTGTGTTAAAAGAGACAGTGTAGCATAATAGAAAAAGCATGGGAAAATCCCTCCAAAATCCTTGTTCAAATCCCCCCAAATACTTGTTTTATAATATTTACAATCCTTATGAAGGGTTGAATAACTTGTTTGTGTTTAAGTCTCTGCAACTGCAAAATTAGAGCTGAATATTTACCCCATTGATTTATTAAGATGAAAAGGACTTCACCTGTTATATATGATGCACAAAATAAATTATTATTTTATTATCATCCTTATCAGCAGTGTTCCAGTCAACATACTGAGGTTTAAAAAATTATTTCATAATCTAGCATTTATATGCAAGTTTACTGAAATGTGTTTTCTGGTTTGTGAACAATATCCACTAATTGAGGAGCATTAAGTTTAACCATAATTGTTTAAACAAAAGAAAACAAAAAAAAAAAAAACAAGCCTCCAGCTAGCAGGAAGCTTAGTGTCACAATAGGCCCCAAACTCATGATACCACGAGGGTGATTCTTCCCACATATAGCCCCAAAGAATTAAGTATTTCATTGGCCTAAAGAACCAGTTTAGTGTTCTAAAATTTAGAGTCTAAGTACTGGCACAGTGAAGTAGCAAACTCAAGTGCCTTCAGGGGTAAATAGGGAATATGAATGTCAAGTTAGAGGCAGTTCAAACCTCACCTCATGCTTCCAACTCAGTTTTAAAAAATATATTTCTGGCACCAACCAACCCCCCAAAAGAAAACAAAAATCATAGGGCCAGAACCAGCCTGTCGGCCTATGGGAGAGATGGCTTTCCAGGATCATGGCCCCAGCCAGCTCCAGCATGCTATATGGGAAAGAGAGACCCTTTGTCCTGTTCTCCAGGGACATTCTCCCATAATAGGTGCCATTCCAATGGGTAAGGGTCTCTGGGTGTCCTGGTAGGAGAGGGAGTCATCTGGCTCCCAGAGGTATCTGTAAATTGGAGAGTTTTAGGAATACTGGTTCCAGACCTCACATTAAAATATGACATTACCTTCATTCAAGGTGGTCTTAAACTTCTTTACGTATTAATTTCCCACTCCACTCCAGTGAAAATACTTTAGTATGTTCCCCATTCAGTGGTGGTGAGACAGTTGCCATGCAGAGCATGTGCAAACTTGATTTTACTTATATCTTCTTTTTCACATAGGCACAGGACTAACACACAGATAAAAATCTTTGCTATGTCTGACCACGTCTAAAAGAGGCCTTTTGATAAGAATACAATAAAAATCCTAGTTTATAGTAAGTTATACACTGATAGCAGTTTCCTTTTCAATATGAGGTGAGTTAATGGTCATAGAACTATTGATTCAGTAGATCCTAATCAGTACAGTAAATATTGTAAGGCTTAGTTTTAAATTTTCCTAAATGTAGAGTGGAAGAATATTTTCTCCTTAAGCTCAGTGAGTAACCTTGGGCCTCCTGAGAGGGACACCATGTGGTACTCAGCCCCAGTTTGCGGACCCCTGCTGACTAGGCTGACTTGGTCTAATCAAATTCCCAAAGCTGACTAAAACAACAGCCTTTGAGCTTATATATAAGAAATGACTGCCAAAAAGGGCCTTAATCTTTTCTAGCAGGCAGCCTGCTTCATTCCACCAGGGAAGAGTCAAAACTGAAGCTCAGTATGGACAGACCCCTTTCTCACCTGAATAGCTTCTTACATGCAGATCACCTGTCTTAGCATCAGCTTTTCTGGAGCCTTCCCTGGGCCCAGATGTTAGATTTCCTGTTTTGTGAGGTTTTCATACACTGGAAAAACCCTCTCCCAGAGTGGGGTAATAAAGGGAAATGGTACCTTAGTCCTATCCTGAATCTAGCCTCTTGGATGGCCCCACCATAACCCACCTGTGAACAGGTGAAGAGTGGGTACCTGTTTCCATTTCTTGTCATCATTATCTGTTAACTTCCACTGTGTCATGCTCACCATAGGTTCTCACATTCAGAGAGCAACTCCTGGAGGGATTGTAGGGTGCAGGACAAGGCAGGCCTGTCTGAGGTCTGGTGGTGGGGTGAAAGGGGAAGAACACCAGGTGGGCCTCTGCCAAGCAGTCTGGGTAGAAGTTCCTGTAGTTAGGCCCTTCCTCATCTGCATCCTTACCTGCCCAGTCAACCATACATAGGCCCAGATTGGCCTGTGAGAATGCTTTAGAGAATGCTTTAGAGAATGCTTTAGTGCATTTAGTTAGCACCCCTGCCTGCCCATGGTCAGCTTCACATCATAATCACTCAGGATCATTCAGCAGGGATTTTAGCTAAGACCCTTGCTGGGTCCCACTGCTCCTGGGACTCCCACCCACACAGAAAGCCAGACTCACTTCTTCAGGCTAAGAGGAGGCACACTGTGGCAGCCCGGAAGGTGAGCACCTTGGGGTGTGACACCAGTCCCCAGATTGCTGGGAAGCTGTTCATTTTTGTAACTTCCTCTGTGGGAAGAGGAAGTTATAGAATGGGTACTTTCTCCTGTTTAATAAGTGGTACCTAGTCAAGGGGATGGTATTAGGACTCATTTGGAGAAGAGTTGGACCTTCTTTGCAACACAGGGATGCAAGCTATTTTATTTTATTGGATTTCAAATCACACCTCTTTGTCCCTAATTGCTAAATGACCTGATGTGAAATTCTCTGAAAGATCACCTTTGGTCAGCATACAGGCTAAGTGAGAAGGGCTGAAGAGTTGTTTGTTAAGCTCTAAAAATGTAAATTCTCTTTCAGCTCTCTAAGTCCCACAGAAATCCCCTTGTTTCTGTTTGCAAGGAAAGGACTGGAAAGCTCCAGGAAGGTGCTTCTTCCTTGAACTGGGCCTCCTACAGTGGGGCTTCCTTCCTATGCCAGGTGAGCCAACTGTTGACTCAGGCCTGACCTCAAAACCCTCTAGCCCTGCAGCAGAGCCCCAGCAGCAAAGGCTAGTGAGGAACCTCAGGCAGAATAGGGCCTGTATCAGAGCAGGCGGAGACAGCTCTATTTCAGTTTCTTAAAACCAGCATGGGACAGTGTCTCTCCCAACCTCTGGATTTTTTTTTTCAGACCTGGAAGAGTTTCTTGCTGCGCGCTCAAATGGACAGAGCGCACACCGCATGCTGAGTGTTCTCGTCCTTCTTCTGTGCTCACTCTTACAAAGGCTCCTTAGGGAAGGGAGAGATGGCTGACTGGACACTAGGGGGTCTTCCCCACAGTTCCACACTGGCAGAACCTTGGCCTCCCCAGCGCAGCTTGTGCAAGCCTGGTCCTCTGTGGGAAAACTGGGACTTGTGCAGCCTCTCAGTTTCTGTGTTGTAGGTAATAGATTTGTTTTATCTCCTATCAACCTATCAACTAAGCATTAGATGAATATATTCATTGTTTAATAAATATTTTCATGAAAGAGACTGTCTCAATTCCCTAAGCCTTATTTCCAGGTCTATGACTTAGAAACCATGAGTAAACACTTGAGCTGGGATCTATTCAACCCTAAATTCTCTCTGATGATTTCAGAGTGAACTGAGCACACTGCCCCTCCCAGATGACAACTCTTCCTTGAGTCCCCCTTCATTCTCCACCCCCCTGCCCATGGACGTGGCAACACTTGACATCATGCATTTGTTCACTATTCATCTCCCCCACTACTCCCTACATCCTTGGGAGGTAGACACAGCACCACATGAGCTGTGCTCTGGGTCAGTCAAGGAGCTAAAGCCTAAAAAATGCTTCATTGAGAAGGAAGACAAGACAGGGGAGGGACAGTGGGAAGGAGGGATCCAAGACTCGAGTCTGACAGTCATTCAACCCATCTCCTTTTCTGCAGCTTTCTCTACTAGCCAGGGCTCTTGTGATCCACTTTTCAGGGCAATTAGCACTTACTGGGATTATCACCATCTCCTTAGAAGAGGAAGATTCTACACAGCCGAACCCATTCTAAAGACAAGGGAGAGGGAGAATTCAGCCAGAAGAGGCTACAGCCTCAGGCTCTAGGCTAGCCCTCCTCTCTTGGAGTCCAGTCATCTAGCCAGCCAGGCAAGCACAGCTTACATGCCCTAGGCCAGCCACTAAAACTTGTTACAGACTCAAGCTTGCCCATGCCCACGATGCACCTTGCTCTTTGTTCCCAAAGCTGCCTTACTCTGTTGAACCTAGGAATGTTACATATATATAGTGATTGGGGAAGGAGGTGAGTACATGACAAGAGGCTCATGGGTTTCATGAAGCCTTGAAACAACCCAAAGGTGTGTATTTCAAACAGCAAGGTGCCATCCAGGATCTGGTATGATGGGGTGAATCAGATAATTTCAAGACAGATGTTACCATCTGATCGCTATCAGGTACTATAATCAATGGGCAAACAAGGAATAGGGAGTGGAAAAAGCAGGGATAATGATTAGCATACATGGGGCTGAGAGGAGCATAAGCCATAAGTAAGGAACATAACAAAAAACAACATGAAGCTAGGTTAGTAACGTAACTCATAATACAACTATAGTACTGCTTATGCTTTCAAGACAGGTCCAGGGAGCAAGCATCCAGCCTCAATCTGAACCCCAATCTGAAATCTGAAATCAATCTGAATTTGCAAAAAATAAAGGGACTGAAGGGCTCATCTTCTAGTCAATGGCACAGTGATTGGGAGTCAGGTGTTTCTAAGCTGGATCTGCCAATGATATTAGCTCTCTGATAATTAATCAGCCCTGTTCAGACAGTTACCACAGCTAGAAATCAGAGGAGTGAAAACAAGAAGAATATTATAAATTATTCAGGTGAACAAATAAGAATAAAATGGGAGTGAGAAAGGACTCTGGAATAGATAATATAGCCTGAACTAACATATTAATTGATCAAAATATTAATATTTTATAAGGCTTATAGAATTTCATTTAAAATGTTCACAGCTGAACTCAATGGAAAGGCTATCCTACAACATCATATTGTCCATGTGACGATGTAACGCTGAATGTACTGGAGTGATTTTGGGGACAGAAAAGTGCCCTGTCCCCAGACAGTTGCCACAGTGCTCTACTATCAACCGCTGCACTGGAGGGTAGTTTTTTGACTCCACCTAGATAATAGAACACTACACATCTAGGTGAATCAAGTTCTTGCTGTGAGCACTGATATGGGAAGTCATGCTGAATTAACCAGACTGCTACTCCAGTGCTCTCCATAGCACACACATATGGAAGTATGTATATGTATATCCATTCATCCATTGACAGATACTTAGATTGTTTCCATTTCTTGGCCATTGTGAATAATGCTACAATGATTAAGGGATTGCAGTTATCTCTTCAAGACTTTTTTTTTCCCCTTCACATATATATCCAGAAGTGGAACTGCTAGATCATAAGGAAGTTTCATTTTTAATATTTTGAGGAACTTCATCCTGTTTTCCATGATGGTTGTGCCAACAATGTACAAGTATTTCACTGTTTTCACATCCTTATAGTTATTATTTCTTGTCTTTGGAATAATAGTCATCCTAACAGGTTGGATATATCATTGTGGTTTTGATTTACATTTCCCTGATGATTAGTGATATTGAGTACCTCTATTCATATACCTATGGACCATTTGTATGTCTTCTTGGGGAAAAAGTCAGGTCAGGTCAGTAAAGGGTTGATTTGGACTATGGTTCCTGAAAAAGTAATTACTAACATTTTGAGGCATTAATATTTCTAGGTAATTGTGATTTTTTTTAAAGAAGATTTTTTTTTTATTCATTTGACAGACAGAGATCACAAGTAGGCAGAGAGGCAGGCAGAGAGAAGGGGAAGCAGGCTCCTCGCTGAGCAGAGAGCCTGATGCGGGGCTCGATCCCAGGACTCTGGGATCATGACCTGAGCTGAAGGCAGAGGCTTTAACCCACTAAGCCACCCAGGCACCCCGGTAATTGTGATTTTTGATAACAAATTTGTCTTTAAATGGTTTCCAGTACATTCTGAGCATTACCTTTTATTGCAGCTCAATTATTCTAGAAAAAAACAAGTGATGAACTTTGAAAGATTATCCTCAGAACCTGATGAATAAATTTATAGTATGTGTAGAAAATTTACAAAATGCTTTTTACACTTTTTCTCTTATAGCAATAGGAAGTATGCTGAAAAGCATAGGCAGACAAAAAGATACATTGTCTTACTTCTGATGGCTGTACTTAGGAAATTGAACTGAGAAGACTGTCCCACATTTGAGAAGTTATAATTGTGATTAAAAGGAAAAGCAAAATGTGTTCCTTATTAGCATGAATATGTAAGATATAAATATTCATTTACCTTTTAAGTAGAAAATTGGATCCTTCTAATAGAAAAACCCTGATTATAAATAAGAAAACTAAATTAACTATTTTATCTATCATCATCTATCATCTACCTATCATTTATCTATCTTCTATCTACTGCCCTCCCATTCTCCCTAAGAAACCTTTTCCTACCTAACTCAGAAAAGAACATAAATTATCATCTAATAATTGTGGAAAGTAAGTCACCAGCTTCTTCTGTGGTGCATGAGAATTTGAGGATAGAAGGTATTTTTCCCTATGAATAGCTCCCCAGGTGTCTAGAGAGATCATTAAAAAGCAGACAATTCCTAGGACATGAAAGAGGATCCTGGGCTCATGGTTGGCAACTTCACATAAATGTGTCACATATCTTATCTCCATCCTGCCATTGAGGAAAGCACACACAGACAGCCTTTCTAGGCCAGGATCTCAGAGCTGCTCCATTCCAGGATGAGCCTTTTCACACCCCTGGTCTTGCTCACTCTGACAGCTGATGAAGTGACCACCTTCAGAGACAGAAATTACAAGCTTTCTCCTTGGTGGATTGTTGATAGGAGCTACTCTTTCCTTGCCAGCTTTCCTTCCCAATTAGTCTACCCTGGCATATCCTAGAAAAGTAGGAGCTGTTATCACAAGGCCATGTGAGATCTTGCTAAAGAAGCCACTTGAGGACACTGAGAAAAGGAATAGGAAAGCCCCAGGGATTGATACAAGTCACAGGGTTTCAATTTTCTGATCTTTCAGAGCTTTAAACCCACTTCTGCATTAGAGTTTACTTCAGAGTCAAAACGAATGATTGCAGGGCCAGGAGCACTTTTGTAACTTTCAGCCACATCACAAACCCTCCACCCCAACCTGGAGGCAATTACTTTTTGGTTAGGAGCATTAATTGAATGTATATTCAATGTTTGAGGCCTGCAAAAGCCACTCTGGCAGAAATAGTTTTATATCACACAGGTAATAGATCCTGTGCCTGACTTTTCTATTGAACTTATCTTAGAATCTTTAAAATTAAGTTCTAGAAGCTTTATATACACAGGCCTTTATCATTTCACCTGGACTGTCTATTCTTGGAAAGGAAAACAAGGAGCCGTGTCTCCTCCAGTTAGAACTGCTGGGCCTTCCACTGATCTCCTGACCAGCAGTTGGGTCCCAACTAGACATTATGAAATTTGTAGCCTCAGAGATTGTTGAGGCCCCAGCAGCTGAATCCTGGCAAGCTGAATGGGAGCATGCTTAGAAATGTCTGAAGGACTTCCACTGGTGTTTACACACTGGCATGCAAGTAAATGTTCCGTAACTAGTTCTCCAGAAAGAACTCAATCTATAAAAAAAAAATGTATTGTTATCTATAATGTTTACTTTATATATTTACAAATATATTATTATAAGTGGACATATCCACTAGTTTATTATGAGAAAGGTAGATACAGTTTGTTATATATAGATAGCTCAGAATTTATACATCATAATAAAAACAACATATATAATACTCTGTTGTAAGTTCCATGTAGCCAATAAGCTCTTGTTGAGTTTTTACCAAATTTTGCATTTGAATGCAACCCATGATTGTGATTCAACCACTTGACAAATGGTGCTGCATCCTAATTCACTCTTTCTCCAGTGATTTTATTATCATTACATCTGACATGTGATCTACTATGAAACTATTTCTAAAGCTCATACAAATGATGTTAATGACCTGAAACCTCTTTGAACTTTGGTACTACATGTGTGAGAATGTCACTGCTTGTTGACATGAGTGACTTCTTTGCTGTTTTAAAATGTACCTGGGACTTGTTTTCATCAACTAGGGTAAGACACACAGACACAGAAAAGACTGTCGTGAAGGAAGAAGTTAATATTGCAGATCCCTAGAAATAGGAGGCATGGGACACCACACAGAGCCATATGGGGAAGCACTGGGCTCATTCAGGAGACAGGGGTACAAGGGAAAGTATAGGCAAAAGCCTTATGTGTGGTTTCCTTAGGAAGGAATGGGCAAGGCATGGTAAGAAGTCTTAGGATTGGCTAGTTTGAAGAATTCCAGCAGACTCTGGGGTGTAGAGGCTGTCCTGGTACAGTTTCCTGGTACATTTTTCCCTTGCCCCCTCTGCCTCCTAACTGACCCAATGCTTTGCCACGTGGCCTGGTGTGCCCTGTCTTCTTGAGATCCATGAGGATAACAAACTATTTTTGCAATGGCCTCACATACCTAAATAATAGAAGCTACATTTGAAGACATTAGGGAAGAGTTGTTCATGCATTAGAACTGTAAGGACTAAAGAACCGTTTAAGCATTGGCACAGAGTCATCACAGTGAAACCTCCTACAAATGCTGGTATGACAAGTATTTTTTTTTAAGATTTTATTTATTTATTTGACAGACAGAGATCACAAATAGAGAGGCAGGTAGCAGGCAGTTGGGGGGGGGGGTAGCAGGCTCCCTGCTGAGCAGAGAGCCTGATGTGGGGCTCGATCCCAGGACCCTGGGATCATGACCTGAGCTGAAGACAGAGGCTTTAACCCACTGAGCCACCCAGGCACTCTGGTATGACAAATTTTTAACTCATGTTGACTGAACTTCCCCAAAGGCCAGTCCTGCAGGTAATGCCCAGAGGTCAAGACAAAGATTGTTAGTAATGAACATCCATTTGGACCCCGTGCATTCTCTCAAGGAAAGCCTGGTGCTGCTTTGGCCTCTGGAGTTTATTGTACACCAAGGGGTACCTCAATAAAGCTGGAGGGGGGGGAATGTTATCACCATTGAAGAACATGTTCACAGGGTTGTAAATGAACAAAAACTACACTTCAGAATCTCTGTTACTGAGTCAGTAGCAACTTCATCTAATAATAAACCTCACCTCTGAGCAGGCTTTTAGATTTCCCTCATGACATTTGATAAAGCATGAGAAAAGAAAAGGCACCACCACGGTCTTTGTGTGCTGTGTAAGGGAACAGAGGCTTGAGGACTAAGGACTATGTAGACACATGGCCAGCATATGAGAAATGGGACACTGAAGTTTTGGTGCCTTGATTCCAAAGCCCATGCACTTTCTCTCACATATCTACTGCCTGGAAGGGACTGTAAATGTCTGCTATGAGTTTGACATCACTGCGACTTTAATCCTTGCTCTAGAGCTTCTGGTGGGGTGAGGCGTGCTTGCCAGGCCCACGACTTCAGTAAACCAGTCCTTGCCCAGCACTCAAGTACTTTTAGCACCCAATGGGTATTTCCCACACTGATGCTTCACTGTTTCCCCTTCCCTCTCTCCCAAACTCTTTTGATGACAGGCAGTTTCAAAGTTAATCCTCCCACAGTCCTCAAAGTCTGGAGTTCTGGAGCAGGGCTCCCTCCTGTGGCAGTCAGGCCCTGGGGCAGCCACATTGCATACTCAGCTCAGGTAGGACTCTGAGAAAGAAGGAGCCTTCAGGCAGAAATTCACTCCAAATTCCCCCAATTGGGATTTAACATTTCACCTCAGATAATGTTGCCAAAAGTGGAAATGCCGTTCCCTTTTGGAAAATCTGTCTTCCTTACGTGGGCCAGCCATGGTTTCCATGTGATAAGTAAAAGACACTATACTATAAAAAAGGCAGCAAAACATGTTTTTCAGGGACTGATCATTAAGGTGGGCCCCTGTCTTCCTTCTGAAGAGGAGGAAAGAATAGGCTGTATGTTGCAAGGTGGAGTGAGGGAAGCTCAGCAATGGGTGAGGAAAAACACCACTTAGGTTCATATCAAACTGAGTAGTTAAAATAGGCTCTTGCTGTCTTGTGTGGATCTTTGGAAGGAAACAAACCTAGGTCATCATTTTGAGTAAATATAAATATAAGTTGAGACAAAATATGTTTGAATTTTTGTTTTCAATCATGTGTAGGTATGAAATATGTTGCATTTAAAATGGACCTCATTTGCCCTGTCAGTGTCAATATTTTCCTCCACAAAACCAAATCTGAGACTGCTGAATTGAAAAATGTCACTTAGTCACTCCAGAAACTCCTAGAAATCCATAATCTTCAGATTATCATTTCCATGCCATCAACAGGGAGCGTCTAAGGATCAAGAGAGCTACCTGGCAAGCCCCATGGGTGAATGCAGTACTCAGAGCCTAGGGCTGGATCTTATGAGGAAAAAGATTTCTGAGGGCAGAAGGAAGACATTCGGCACAGGGTCTAAGGTTTCAAGATCAGAGGACTTGATAGAGTATCATCACCTGAGCCAGCCATGGCTTCACCAATATTTGTGAATATTGCTCTGAGTAGGGATGAGGCAAGGTATCTTGCTGCAGCTGGCATGAGCACCATGCAAGACTGCCATAGAGCTTCCTTCTGTTTTCTTGTCTTCTCCAACTACCTGTGTGACAGGACAGTACTTTTTTCCATGACTTTAGCAATTTCACTCACAGAAGTTGGTGAGAAGGCAGATAAATGAAGTCAGGTCTCCAAAGATTGGCCCAGAAACACATTCACACTGAAGAGCAATTTCAAGGGCTAGGGCAGCTACAATAGCATGTTCTAGTACAGTGGAAGTGGAGAGGGCATGGGCTTCAGTACAGCACAAACAGAGATGGGAGCAGAGCCCCGAGCTTAGGTGGTCCTTGCTGCTCCCTTTATGGCCTGGAGCACATCTGTTGGAGTTTCTCTAGTAGGATTTTGGAATTTTCAGGCCCAGACTCTCCCCCTGTGTGTCTTCTCACTCACAGCTGACATCCTGCAACCTCCCCCTCCCACCCCCCACTCCTGGGTGGGACATGTGTAACATTCTTCCTGGAATCTTCCAACTATCTTTATGTTAATACCTTGCTAAGAAGGGAAAAACTATCTTAACTTGACAATGGCAAGGCCTCTGGTATCCCAGTATCTTGTGGGTCTTCTTGAGGAAATGAAAGTTCTTTTGAAACCTCCCTTTTTCCTTACCTCCCCCAACCCTAGTATATAATCAGCCACCCCGCCCAACCCCAGGTCAGCAGCTCTTTCTACCCATAGGTCCTGTCCCTGTGCTTTAATAAAATTACATTTTTGCACCAGAGAATTCTTTCTTGGCCATCAGCTCTGGACCTCACTTAATTTTAAAACTTCATTTGGTTCCCAAATGTGGGGCTTTGAGTCTTTACATCTGGACTCCGAGGTTTGGTCCAAAATTGGTGAGTACTTTGGACTTTTCTCTCCTCTTTCTTTATTCTCATTTCATGAGGGCTTTTCAAGGAGTACGGTCTTATTGGAACACTTTCATGTCGATTGCTCAGGCTGTAATCCTCTAGCCCATGGCTACTGTACAGGGAGGAAAAGGTCTGCCTTTGGCTGGAAGTTAGTACCCTGCCTGTAATGGTAATAAGACCCAGAAATTTGATGCCCTCTCTCTATTCCTGTTCTTATACAAAGTAATCTGTCTTGGGCATGTGACAGCTGCCTGTCACCAGGATGTCTGCCAATCTTAAGGCTCCCATGTGAAGTTTCCTCCTGATTGATCTAATGTGATCCCCTCCACATCTTCAGCTAGCCATTCTGGCTGTGGGGCCTCCACTGGGAGCCGGCCACAACCAGAACCCAATTGAATTAAAACCCAACTGGAGACAATTTCCTAGGGAAGTTGGCTGTAAGGACCATCATGGCTTAGACCATGACGGATTTCAATCTTTACTGTTTCCTTCCAGTGTCCTCTACCAACTCCTTAAAACTACAAAATTGGGTAATTCACCCTTGCAAAACTTTTCTAGTATTTTCCATGGGTTAAAAGTTACAGGGCAATAACAACTTCCTGAGTGTAGGACCGCATAGTATCTTCTTATTCCTTTCATCAGGCACCCATCTGTAGCTTGTGGTATGATGGGAAAGGGGAGGGAGTGATGCTGGAACCCCCTCCAGGGCCTTTTACAGCAGGAGTGCCTTCACAGGAAGGCAGGATGGTGATCAATAACGATTTTTGTTGAGGAATGCCTCTGGTCACTTTTGACACCTGGTACCTTTGACATATCCGACTACCCAGGAGTTGGGGGTTGGGGGAGGAGAATTTTGGTAATGGACCTTCTTTACTTGTATAGGAACAGGGGATCCCAAGGTTTCTACCTTGGGATACCTTTTAACCCACTGGAATCAATTTGGACTGCAAGATTTAAGAAAGAAAAAAATGATCTTCTGTAACACTGAATGGCCTAAGTACTTCTTAGGAGATAAGAAGAAGTGGTCCATAAATGGGAAATAAAGTTTCAATTCTCAATCAATCAGTTAGACTTCTTTTGCAAGGAGAAGGGCAAATGGACTGACCTCCAAGCCTTTCTGGCCCTAAATCAGGATCCAGACCTATGGGCCTCTTGTAACCCCCAACCAGGTTAATAAACACACCCCTGGATATATTGGGTGATGATTGTCTAAATATGCCTATTCCTCTTAATATACCTGGGATGTTGGAGAAATTGCAGGCCAGTCCAAACAAAGAGGACACTGACTCTATTGCTACCCCTCCTCCTTATAAACCCCAAGACTCCTCTGCTCCCAGGTCAGTTGGACATACCAGGAGCGGGACTCCCTATCTTCCAGGAGCTCCATCTAATTATGGGTTGCACCTAATTATGGGAAGTTGCTAATGGAGTAGTGGCCATGTCCCATTCTCCATGGCAGATGTGGCTCAGTTAAAACAACTAGGAAAATATTCTGAAGACACCTCTCAATTTGTTGAGGGCTTTCAAGAAATATCTATTATGTTTGATTTGAGCTGGAAGGATATATATATATATATATCATTTAAAGTCATTTTTGTACCCCTGAGTAAAAGAAACAAATCTGGGAGGAATCACAAGAGTTTGTTGATGAACTGGCAAGGAGAGATAGGAAACATTACCCATTTGGGGGTGCTGCTGTCCCTAGCACTGAACCACACTGAAACTATCAGGACAATAGTCCAAGGAGAAAAAAATGAGACCATGTGATCACTTGTTTAATAGAAGGAATGAAAGAAGGATTTTCTAAACCTATAAACTTTGATAAACTTCAGGAACTTACACAAGGAACTGATAAAAATCCAGTTCTATTTCAGGGACAATTGGTAGAAGGCATCCATTTAAGTATACAAATTTGGACCCAGCCTCCCCCGAGGGAGTAACCATACTAAATACACATTTTATAAGCCAATCAGCACCTAACATCCACTGAAAACTAACTAAAATGGATTTAGGCCCTCAAACTTTCATCCAGTGCCTACTTGAAGTAGCGACTGAAGTCTTTAATAATAGAGATATTGGCCTTAAGGCAAGAATAGAACTGGAGAACTAAATTGCAGGGTAAGATACAAGCTCAAATAATGGCTGCTGCTATTGAGGATTCCCCACAGCACCAGACTAACCAGGGGCAAAAGAAAAGGTCGGTAACAGAACTAGATAAATCTATATGTTATAAATGTGGCCAGATCAGACATTGGAGCAGAGAATGTCCAAACAAACACTCTCCACTAGGGCCATGTCCTGTCTGTAAAGAAACAGGACATTGGAAGAGAGGAAGACAGGAACTCACTTCCCTGCCTGAGAGCCAAAACTGAAGGAACTGGCATAATGGGATCCTGAGTCTGGTCTATCTCCCTTCGACAACAAGATGACTGAACCCTGGAGTTGCCCTGGATGTGGGAGGTAAGTTCATAAATTTTCCTATTGATACAGGAGCCACTTACTCTGTCCTCATTCAGCACTCTGGCCCTACTTGTCTTTCTAACCTTAAAATCATTGGCATACAAGAGGAAACTAAAACATGCTTCCAGACAATGTCCTTAACCTCTAAATATAAAAGTCAGTTGGTCACTCATAGTTTTTCTAGTTCTTCCATCTTGTCCCACTCCATTACTTGGACAAGTCTTAATGTATAAGCTGTGTGTAGCCAATTTGCTCTTACTCTAGAGGGGGACAGCTGGTCCTCTTTAATGTCTGGAGAGCTAAAACCATACCCTATTATCTCTTCCAATGTCTGGAAGGAAGTAATTCCACAGGTCTGGGACTGTGATATCCCAGAACAGTCTCTTACAGCCCAACCAGTAAAGGTGACCCTAAAAGACCCAACCAATATACCTCATAAATATACCTCTAAAACCTGAGGCCAAAGCTGGGTTGCAACCACTTATTGATAAGTTTCTGAGATATGGTATTTTAAAGTCTTGTGAATCTCCTTTTAACACCCCAGTTTTACCAGTAAAAAAGCCAAATGTGGAATATCGGATGGTACAAGACTTAAGAGCTATAAATGAGGCAGTAATGAATGCCTATTCATCCCATAGTGCCAAATCCATACACCATTCTCACCCAAGTCCCTGGTGACACTAACTGGTTTACAGTACTTGACTTAAAAAATGCCTTTTATTTTTTTGCATCCCAAGAAATGAGGAAATGTAGTCATTATTTGCCTTTGAATGGACCCCACCTTCAAGTCCAGAGGCCAGTTAATCTGCACAGTCTTGCCACAGGGATTTAAAAATAGTCCTCACCTATTTGGAGCTGCATTTAGCAGAGATCTCTGTGACATATCCTTGTCTGAAAGGACAATAACCCAATATGTAGATCACATCCTAATCTGCAGTCCCACGAAGGAGACCTCTGATAAAAAATTCTGTAATTTTACTTAATTTTTAGGCAATTAGAGGGTATCACGTATACCCTTAAAAGGCACCAATATCTCAACAAAAAGTACAATATTTAGGATACAAGTTGACACCAGGTCACCATATTCTGTCTACTGACAGAAAAAAAGCTGTACTAGATCTTGAGCCTCTAACTACAAAAAACAACTCTGCACTTTTCTAGGTGTGGCAAGTTTTTGCCACCTATGGATTCCTGAATTTGTACGCTTAGCCAAACCATTGTATTACTCAATTGAAGGCCTCAATGTGGAAATCTTGCCCTGGACTAAAACTCAGCAGACAGTCTTTCAAATATTGAAACCTAAACTTTTGACAGCTCTAGCTTTGGCATTAACAAATTTAGAAAAAAATTTTCACTCTACATAGTAGAAAAGCAAAGACAAGCTGTGGGAGTTCTCACCCAAACATTAGGAAATGAAGCAAGGCCTGTGGGCTATTTTTACTTTGAACTTGATAATGTAGCCCAAGGGTGCCTGGCTCATCTTCAGGAAGGGGCTGCCACAGCTCTCCTGGTAGAAGAAGCCTAAAAGCTCACTGTGGAACAGTCCCTGACTTCACATCAGATCCAGAGTGTCTTAGAGACCAAGAGCCACCAATGGATGACCAGAGGCTGCCTTACTAAATACCAGGCTATGCTTTTATTTTTTTATTTTTATTTTTAAAAAAGATTTTATTTGTTTATTTGAGGAGAGAGACACAGTGAGAGAGGGAACACAAGCAGGGGGAATGGCAGAGGGAGAGGGAGAAGCAGGCTTCCTGATGAGCAGGGAGCCCGATGTAGGGTTCCATCCCAGGACCTTGGATCATGACCTGAGCCAAAGGCAGACACTTAATGACTGAGCCATCCAGGTGCCCCCAGGCTATGCACCTAAAATCATAGTTAAAACTTGTCAAACTTTAAACCCAGCTACTCTTATGCCTGCACCTGACCATTGTACCTCTAGAATATAACTGTTCAGAGATCATTGATCTCCTCTGTTCTAGCAGGCCAGATTTAAAAGACTCCCTTATTAAAAATGCAGATGGTAATTGGTTTACTGATGGAAGTAGCTTCATGGATAAGGGAGGAAAAAAAGGCTGGAGGTGCTATAGTTAGTCTGATTAAAAGTATTGAGGAAAAACCCGTTCCAATAAAACTTCTGCCCAAAAAGCTGAGATAATAGCA